>ML820101.1:18799-38068 GCA_009831015.1 Picea engelmannii | reverse complement strand
AACAATCAAGTCTTCAAAAACCAGTGCTCTGATACCAACTTGATCTAAATTTGAAGAAGACTTGAAATACTTGAATTTATTTGCAATGTAAATGTTATGTGTTCAAAGAAAAAGGATCAGTTTGCAACACATAGATTAAAGGATTACTTATGCAAATTATACACAGATAACATCATAATCAATGGACATAAACACATAAGCACGACAATTTGATAAAGGAGTTCACCCCTCTCTTGGGCTACATCTCTTGGTCCAGATTTCAATGGATCATTATTATTAATTGCTCAAAAAGTGCTCAAAAACATGTCTTACAATGCTCAAACTGACAAAACGACTGCTCCAATGGCTTCAGAGCGTCCAAAAACCCCTATCTGGGCTCTTTCGACACCTCAATCGGTTGAAAAACAAAGAAGTTAGGCCTCCTGGAAGTCTCCCTCTTCAAGCTTGTTGTCTCTGCATCTACAAATTGCACCCCTCTTGTTTGAACCTGGCTCACACATAAATTTAAGCGTGAAAACCCAACACCGGGTGCAACAGCGCCAATGGTGCAAACCATAGGATGGTTAAGGGCATGCCAGCCCCTAACCACCTAGGCACCTGGGCATATGGCAAGTCATGTGACCGCGCGAATAGCAAAAGTAGTTAATTCGTTACAACGGGTATAACTTCCCCGCGCTCCGGTCATATGGGAAACCATGGGCTATATAGAATAACGCCCCGCGCTTTATACACAATGGTATGGTTTAAAACATGGATTATATGGTATGTAATACAATTGTGCGCGGGTTATATTACAATGGTCATATGTTGTGTAATAAAACCACGGGTCGGGGCTAAGCCCCGACCCGACCCCCCGTCGAATATTACATAAGTTTGAATTCAAATATAATCAAACATATCCATATAACAAGAACCAACTTGTGGTCCAATGGTCGGGCGGTCATGCGAAGGCGCTATGTGGTGGGGGAGGTCTGGGGGTTGAACCTCACGGACTCCCATAATTTTACATACAACCATAAACCAATCAACGAGTGACACGTGGCGCCTACGGATTGGGCCACGTGTCCTCATACCATTCACCACCAAAGGACACGTGTCACTTCCCAATTCAACAACTATAAACCAAATAGATGTTGCCACGTCATCCGTACGGTCTATACGGTCCTGCCATGTCAGACTGTACGAACTGTACAGTCAGCACCAAAATTTTGCTTGTTTATCTTGACGAACAAAACGCGATATCTTCTCCATACGGAGCCCGTTTGACAAAGTAAATATACCGCCGGAATAAAGAAGACGAGACATATGCAATGGCACTATTTTCGTCGCATTATGAGAACTTTGAAATTTTGAGCAAAATTTGATCCCCTAATCACCTTGTGTTGCGTTTGGGCGCCCATCTTGTGAACTCACCTTGCGTTGCGTTCAGGTGCCCAACCTTGGTGAGGCCGTATTAAAAAATCTACCTCCAGGTCAAAATTGGTTCTTATCCGTCCTCCGGCTCGACTTTTTTCTTAGTGCTCCCTTGTGTGGTCGTTTTCGTTATGGCTCTTCGTGTGTTTCGTTACGGCCGTTCATGCATTTCGTTACGGCTCTTCATGCATTTCATTATGGTTGTTTGTGCATTTTGTTACGGCTCTTCATGTATTTGGGCACCCATCTTGCCAACTGGCTTTGTGTTGTGTTTGGGTGCCCCTCTTGCAGAGTTGCCTTACCTTGCCCTTGGTCGGCCAACATTGGCCAGGCCGTATTAAAATATCTACCTCGAAGCCAAAACTGGTTCTTATTCGTCATCTAGCTCGTCTTTTTGCCTAGTGCTCCCTTGTGTGGTCATTTTAGTTACGGCTCTTCGTGCGTTTCATTACCGCTCTTCATGTGTTTGGGTGCCCATCTTGCCAACTAGCGTTGCATTGCGTTTGGGTGCTCCTCTTGCCAACTTGCCTTGCCTTGCCCATGCTTTTCGTGCATTTCATTACAACCCTTCGTTCATTTGGGAGCTCATGCTGCGAAGTCGCCTTGCGTTGCGTTCGGGTGCCCATGTTGGGAACTCGCCTTGCGTTGCATTTGGGCACCCAACCTTGGTGAGGCCATATTAAAAAATCTACCTCCAAGCTAAAATTGGTTCTTATCCATCCTCTGGCTCGTGTTTTTTTCCAGTGCTCCCTTCTGTGGTCATTTTCGTTACGGCTCTTCATGCGTTTCGTTACAGCTCATCGTGCGTTTCGTTACAGTCGTTCGTGTGTTTTGTTACGTCTCTTCATGCGTTTGGGCTCCCATCTTGTCAACTGGCCTTGCATTGCATTTGGGTTCCCCTCTTTCCAACTCGTCTTTCCTTTCCCTTAGTCGCCCAACCTTGTCCAGGCTCTTGGTGCATTTCATTACGGCTCTTCATGCCTTTGGGTTCCCATGTTGCAAACTCACCTTGCATTGTGTTTGGGCGCCCATCTTGCGAACTCGCCTTGCGTTGCGTTTGGGTGCCCAACCTTTGAGAGGCCGTATTAAAAAATCTACCTCCAAGCCAAAATTGGTTCTTATCCGTCCTCCGGCTCATCTTTTTTCCTAGTGCTCCCTTTATGTGGTTGTTTTAATTACGTCTCTTCGTGTGTTTCGTTATGGCTCTCTGTGCATTTCGTTACAGCAGTTCATGCATTCCGTTACAACTCTGCGTGCTTTTGGGTGCCCATCTTGCCAACTAGACTTACAATGCATTTGGGTGCCCCTCTTGCCAACTCGCCATGCCTTGCCCTTGGTCGCCCAACCTTGGCCAGGCTCCTCGTGCATTTCGTTATGACTCTTCGTGCATTTGGGTGCCAATGTTGCGAAGTCTCCTTGTGTTGCGTTTGGGCGCCCATCTTGCAAACTTGCCTTGCATTGCGTTTGGGTGCCCAACCTTGGTGAGGCTGTATTAAAAAATCTACCTACAAGTCAAAATTGGTTCTTATCCGTCCTCCGGCTCGTCTTTTTTCCTATTTCTCCCTTGTGTGGTCATTTTTGTTATGGCTCTTCATGCGTTTTGTTACGGCCGTTCATGCGTTTCGTTACGGCTCTTCGTGCGTTTGGGCGCCCATCTTGCCAACTGGTCTTGCATTTCATTTGGGTGCCCCTCTTGCCAACTCGCCTTACCTTGCCCTTGGTCGCCTAACCTTGGCCATTCTCCTCATGCGGTTTGTTAAGGATCTTTGTGTGTTTCAGTGCCCATGTTGCAAAGTCGCCTTGCATTGCGTTGGGGCACCCATATTGCAAACTTGCCTTGCGTTGCATTCAGGCGCCCAACCTTGTTGAGGCTGTATTAAAAAATCTACCTGCGAGCCAAAATTGGTTCTTATCCGTCATCCATCTCATCTTTTTACCTAGTGCTCCCTTGTGTGGTCATTTTCGTTACGGCTCTTCATAATTTTCGTTATGGCCGTTCGTGCATTTCGTTACAACTCTTCATGTGTTTCGTTACGACAGTTCATGTGTTTCGTTATGGAACTTTGTGTGTTTCATTACGGTTGTTTCTGCATTTCATTATGGCTCTTCATGCATTTGGACGCCCATCTTGCCAACTAGACTTGCATTGTGTTTGGGTGCCCCTCTTGCCAACTCGCCTTGCCTTGCCCTTGGTCACCCAACCTTGGTCAGGCTCCTCGTGTGTTTTGTTATGGATTTTTGTGCGTTTGGGTGCCCATCTTGTGAACTTGCCTTGCTTTGTGTTCGGGCGTCCAACCTTGGTGAGGCCGTATTAAAAAATCTACCTCCAAGCCAAAATTGGTTCTTATCCTTCATCTGGCTCATCTTTTTGCCTAGTGCTCCCTTGTGTGGTCGTTTTCGTTGCAGCTCTTCATGCATTTCGTTACGGCCATTCGTGCATTTAATTACGGCTCTTTGTGTGTTTGGGTGCCCATCTTGCCAACTGGCCTTGCATTGCATTTGGGTGCCCCTCTTTCCAACTCGCCTTGCCTTGCCCTTGGCCAAGCTCCTCGTGTGTTTTGTTACGGCTCTTTGTGCGTTTGGGCACCCATGTTGCAAACTCACCTTGTGTTGCGTTTCGGCGCTCATCTTGCGAACTCGCCTTGCATTACGTTAGAGCGCCCAAACTTGGTGAGGTCGTATTAAAAAATCTACCTCCAAGCCAAAATTGGTTCTTATTCGTCCTCCGGCTGGTCTTTTTGCCTAGTGCTCCCTTGTGTGGTTGTTTTCATTACGGCTCTTTGTGTGTTTCGTTACAACCATCCATGCATTTTGTTACGACTCTTTGTGCATTTGGGCGCCCATCTTGCCAACTGGCCTTGCATTGCATTTGGGTGCCCCTCTTGCCAACTTGCCTTGCCTTTCCCTTGGTCGCCCAACCTTGGCCAGGATTCTTGTGCATTTCGTTATGACTCTTCATGCGTTTGGGTGCCCATGATGTGAACTCGCCTTGCATTGCATTTGGGCGCCCATCTTGCAAACTCGCCTTGCGTTGTGTTCGGGCACCCAACCTTGGAGAGGCCGTATTAAAAAATATACCTCCAAGGCAAAATTGGTTCTTATCCGTCTCCCGACTCGTCTTTTTGCCTAGTGCTCCCTGGTGTGGTCATTTTCATTACGGCTCTCTATGCATTTCATTACGACCATTCGTGCGTTTAGTTACGGCTCTTCGTGCATTTGGGCACCCACCTTGCCAATTGGCCTTGCTTTGCATTTGGGTGCCCCTCTTGCCAACTCGCCTTGCCTTGCCCTTGGTCGCCCAACCTTTTCCATGCTTCTCATGCGTTTCGTTACGACTCTTCATGCGTATGGGCACCCATGTTGCGAACTCGCCTTGCGTTGTGTTCGGGCGCCCAACCTTGGTGAGGTCGTATTAAAAAATCTACCTCCAAGCCAAAATTGGTTCTTATCTGTCTTCCGACTCGTCTTTTTGCCTAGTTCTCCCTTGTGTGGTCGTTTTCGTTATGGATCATTTTTTCATTTGGGTGCCCATCTTGCAAACTCGCGTTGTGTTGTGTTTGGGTGCCCATCTTGCAAACTCACGTTGTGTTGCGTTCAGGCGCCCATCTTGCGAACTTGTGTTGTGTTCGGGCGCCCAACCTTGGTGAGGCCATATTAAAAAATCTACCTCCAAGCCAAAATTGGTTCTTATCTGTCCTTTGGCTCGTCTTTTAGCCTATTGCTCCCTTGTGTGGTCATTTTTGTTACGGATCATTTTTTTGTTTGGGTGTCCATCTTGCGAACTCACCTTACGTTACGTTTGGGTGTCCATCTTGCATACTAGCCTTGCTTTGCGTTTGGGCACCCACCTTGCCAACTTGCCTTTCATTGCATTTGGACGACAATCTTGCAAACTCAGCTTGCGTTGCATTGGGGCGCCCATCTTGCCAACTCGCTTCTCGTTCCATTTTGGCGCCCATCTTGCCAGCTCGCCTCTCACCGCGTTTGGGCATGCTGCCTCATTTTCGCAACGACTCCCCTTGTGGGCGCCCATTTTCCAAGTCACCTTGCCTTTGCACACCCAACTTGTCAACTCACCTTGCCTTTGCGCACCCATCTTTCCAGCTCGCCCTTCCTTGCCTTCTAGAAACCCCAATTTTTTTCTCACACGAGTTGTGTCGCTAGCTCTTTGGTTTTGTTGGTCGGGTGCCCATCTTCATGCTTTGGGCACCCATCTTGCGAGCTCACCTTGCGTTGCATTTGGGCACCCAACCTTGGTGAGGCTGTATTAAAAAATATACCTCCAAGCCAAAATTGGTTCTTATCCATCCTCTGGCTTGTATTTTAGCCTAGTGCTCCCTTGTGTGGTCGTTTTTGTTACGGATCAATTTTTCGTTTGGGCGCTCATCTTGCGTTTCGTTTGGGCGCCCATATTGTGAGCTCGCCTTGCATTGCATTCAGGCGCCCAACCTTGGTGAGGTCGTATTAAAAAATCTACCTCCAAGCCAAAATTGGTTCTTATCTATTCTTTGGCTCATCTTTTAGCCTAGTGCTCCCTTGTGTGATCGTTTTCGTTAAGGATCATTTTTTCATTTGGGTGCCCATCTTGCCAACTCATCTCTCATTTTGTTTGGGCACCCATCTTACCAACTCGCCTCTCATTTTGTTTGGGTTCCCATCTTTCCAACTCGCATTTCATTCGCACACCCATCTTTTGCCCACTCGGCTCTCGATGCATTCACGCGCCCATCTTGCAAACTCAGTTCTCGTTGAGGGTGCCCATCCTTCCAAGTCGCCTAGCTTTTGCACGCCCAACTTTCCAAGATGCCTTGCCTTTGCGCGCCCATATTGCCAACTCCACTCTCATTGTGGGCACCCATCCTTCCAAGTCGCCTAGCTTTTGGGCACCCAACTTTCCAACATGCCTTGCCTTTGCGCGGCCTTATTTCGGTTTTGATGGTTGGGTGCACTACTTGCCAACTCACCTAAGTTTTGGGCGCCCCTCTTTCCAACTCGCCTTGCGTTGCCTCTAGAAACCCCAAGTTTTTTCCCCACCGCACCTCTATCGCTGACCCCTTCGGTTTTGTTTGTTGGGCGCTCCACTTGCCAACCGGGCTTGGTTTTGGGAGACCCTCTTGACATCTGGCCTTGCATTGCCTCTGCAAACCCCAAGTTGTTTCCCTAGCACACCTTTGTCTCTGGCTCTTTCGGTTTTGTTGGTTGGGTGCTCCTCTTGCCAACTCCCCTCGGTTTTGGGTGCCTCTCTTGCCAAATCGCCTTGCGTTGCCCCTAGAAACCCCAAGTTTTTTCCCCACTGCACCTTTGTCACTGGCTCTTTCGGTTTTGTTGGTTGGGCGCTCCTCTTGCAAGCTTGGCTTGGTTTTGGGCACCCCTCTTGCCAACTGCCTTGCGTTCCCTCTAGAAACCCCAAGTTTTTTCCCCACCGCACCACTGTTATTGGCTCTTTTGGTTTTGTTGGTTGGGCGCTCCTCTTGCCAACTCGGCTTGGTTTTGGGTGCCCCTCTTGCCAACTTTCCTTCCGTGGCCTTTGGAAACCCCAAGTTTTTCCCCCATCACACCTCTGTCACTGGCACTTTTGGTTTTGTTGGTTGGGTGCTCCTCTTGCCTACTGGGTGTGGTTCTGGGTGCCCCTCTTGTCTAGTTGCCTCACGTTGTCTCTGGTAACCCCAAGTTTTTTCCCCACCACACCTCTATCACTGGCTCTTTCGGTTTTGTTGGTTGGGCACTTCTCCTGCCAACTCGGCTTGGTTTTGGGCACCCCTCTTACCAACTCACCTTGCATTGCCTCTGGAAACCCCAAGTTTTTTCCCCACCGCACCTCTGTCCCTGCCTCTTTCGGTTTTGTTGTTTGGGTGCCCCACTTGCCAGCTCGGTTTGGTTTTGGGCGCCTCTATTTCCAACTGCCTTGCGTTCCCTCTGGAAACCCCAAGTTTTTTCCCCACCACACCTCTGTCGCTAGCTCTTTTGGTTTTGTTGGTTGGGCGCTCTTGCCAACTCAGCTTGGTTTTGGGCACCCCTCTTGCCAACTTTCCTTGCGTGGCCTCTGGAAACCCTGAGTTTTTTCCCCACCGCACCTCTGTCGCTGGCACTTTCGGTTTTGTTGGTTGGGCACTCCTCTTGCCAACTCGGTGTGATTCTGGGCGCCCCTCTTGTCTAGTTTCCTTGTGTTGTCTCGGGAAACCCCAAGATTTTTCCCCACGGCACCTCTACCACTGGCCCCTTCGGTTTTGTTTGTTAGGCGCTCCACTTGCCTACTGGGCTTGGTTTTGGGCGACCCTCTTGACATCTAGCCATGCGTTTCCTCTGGAAACCCTGATTTTTTTTGCCACCGCACCTCTGTCTCTGGTTCTTTCAGTTTTGTTCGTTCAACGCTCCTCTTGCCAACTCACCTCAGTTTTGGGTGCCCCTGTTACCAACTCGCCTTGCGTTGCCTCTAGAAACCCTAAGTTTTTTCCCCACCGCACCTCTGTCACTGGCTCTTTCGGTTTTGTTGGTTGGGTGCTCCTCTTCCCAGCTTGGCTTGGTTTTGGGCGCCCCTCTTGCGAACTGCCTTGTGTTCCCTCTGGAAACCCCAAGTTTTTTCCCCACCACACCTCTGTCACTAGCTCTTTCGGTTTTTTTGGTTGGGCACTCCTCTTGCCAGCTCGGCTTGGTTTTGGGCACCCGTCTTGACAACTGCCTTGCGTTCCCTCTGGAAACCCCAAGTTTTTTCCCCACCGCACCTTTATCGCTGGCTCTTTCATTTTTGTTGGTTGGGCTCTCCTCTTGCCAACTCGGCTTGGTTTTGGGTGCCCCTCTTGCCAACTTTCCTTGCGTGGCCTCTAGAAACCCCGAGTTTTTTCCCCATCGCACCTCTGTCGCTGACACTTTTGGTTTTGTTGGTTGGGCGCTCCTCTTGCCGACTCAGTGTGGTTATGGGTGCCCCTCTTGTCTAGTTGCCTTGCGTTGTCTCGGGAAACCCCAAGTTTTTTCCCCACCGCACCTTTGCCGCTGGCCCCTTCGGTTTTGTTTGTTGGGCGCTCCACTTGCCAACTGGGCTTGGTTTTTGGCGACCCTCTTGACATCTGGCCTTGCGTTTTCTTTGGAAACACCAATTTTTTTCCCCACTACACCTTTGTCTTTGGCTCTTTCAGTTTTGTTGGTTGGGCGCTCCTCTTGCCAACTCGCCTTGGTTTTGGGTGCTCCTCGTGCCAGCTCGCCTTGAGTTGCCTCTAGAAACCCCAAGTTTTTTCCCCACCACACCTCTGTCGCTGGCTCTTTCGGTTTTGTTGGTTGGGTGCTCCTCTTGCTAGCTCACCTTTGTTTTGGGCACCCCACTTGCCAACTGCCTTGCGTTCCCTCTGGAAACTCGAAGTTTTTTCCCCACTGCACCTCTATCGTTGGCTCTTTCGGTTTTGTTGGTTGGGCACTCCTCTTGCCAGCTCAACTTGGTTTTGGGCGCCCCTCTTGCCAAATTGCCTTGCGTGGCCTATGGAAACCCCAAGTTTTTTCCCCACCGCACCTCTGTCACTGACACTTTTTGTTTTATTGGTTGGGCGCTCCTCTTGCCAACTCGGTGTGGTTCTGGGCGCCCCTCTTGTCTACTTGCCTTGTGTTGTCTCTGGAAAACCCAAGTTTTTTCCCCACCGCACCTCTATCGCTGGCTCTTTTAGTTTTGTTGGTTGGGCGCTTCTCTTGCCAACTGAGCTTGGTTTTGGGCACCCCTCTTGCCAGCCTACCTTGCGTTGCCTGTAGAAACCCCAAGTTTGCCTTGCATGTGGGGAAACCCCAAGTTTTTCTCCCACCACACTTGTGTTGTTGGCTCTTCAGTTTTCTTGGTTGGGTGCCCCTCTTGTGACCTTGTGTTGCCCCTATGAGTGCTCTAGCCTGTTTTCGTTACAATATCTCATGTGGGCGTCCCTCTTGCTAACATTCCTGGCCTTGCCTTTGAGGAACCATGAGTTTTTCCCCACATGAGATGTGTCCCTGACTCTTCGGTTTTGTTTTGTTGGATTTGGTATTTCGTGCAAGGGGTGATGTGAGTGATAAAATGGAGCTGCCTATCGGGTCCACTCGAAGATTGGCCTAGGTCCATTTGCAGGGTTCGTCGGTTTTCGGCTTGTTATCACACGTTGCTTGGTAGCACATGAGCGGTAAGCGATAGTGAATCTCATATTGGGAGGCACTTTGAAAGAGAACTCTTCTCCACTTGTCCTGGAATTTGGGTGATTGTTGTGGCTTCCTTGCAGGGCCATGCATTTGGAAAATTCTTGGTAACATGCGAGTTGGGTTGTTGGATCTTCGGTTTTGTTGGATTTTGACATTTCGTGCGAGGGGTGATGTGATAAAAAGGAGCTACATGTTGGGTCCACCCAAATATTGTCCTAGGGCCATTTGCAGGGTTGATCGATTATCGACTTGTTATCACTTTTCTCGATAGAACATGAGTGGTAAGTGTAGCGAAGCAAGCTCATCTTGGGAGGCGCTTTGAAAGAGAGCTCTTCTTCATTTGTAGTGGAGTTTGAGTGATTGTTGTGGCTTCCTTGTGGGGCCTTGCATCTGTTGTTGTATGGATTAGAAAAAAAATTCTTGGTATAGCGCACCCGAGTCGTGTCTCAAGACCTTCGATTTTGTTAGATTTTGGCATTTCGTGCCAAGGGTGATGTGATAAAAAGGAGCCTGCCTACCGGGTCCGCCTGAAGATTGGTCTAGGTCCATTTGCAGGGTTGGTCAGTTTTCAACTTGTTATCACATTGCTCATTAGCACATGAGCGGTAAGCGTAGTGAAGCTCCATCTTTCATGCGAGGGGTGGTGTGATGAAAAGGAATTGCCTGTTGGGTCCACCACCCAAAGATTGGCCTAGGGCCATTTGCAGGGTTAGTTGATTCATGGCTTGTTATCACGTTGCTCGGTAGAACATGAGTGGTAAGTGTAGCGAAGATCATCTTGGGAGGTTCTTTGAATGAGAACTCTTCTTCACAGTTTGTGGATTTTGAGTAATTGTTGTGGCTTCCTTGCGGGGCCTTGCATTTGTTGTTGTGTGGCTTAGAAAAAAATTCTCAGTAGCACATGAGTTGTATCGCAAGCCCTTCAGTTTTGTCAGATTGGCATTTTGTGCCAGGGGTGATGTGATAAAAAGGCGTTGCCTACTGGGTCCACCCAAATATTTGGCCTAGTCCCATTTGTAGGGTTGGTCGGTTCTCGGCTTGTTATTATCATGTTGGGACAATGGAGGTTTTCCATTCATGCCAAAGGTGGTGCGGAAAATGAGCTGGTTGTCGGGTCTACCTGAAGATTGGCCTTGGGTCATTTGTAGGGTGGTTGACATCCAGTATTTTTCCATCTCTGCTCGGTAACACATGAGCGGTAATGTTGGCAATGCTCGTTGTGGGAGGCACTTGTAAGCAAAACCCCTTTCCATTCTACGTACTTGGAGTTTGAGGGATTGTTGTGGCTCCCCGAGAGGGCTTTGCCTTTTCATTGATTGGCACTCTAGGGTGCCAATTTGTTGTGCTTGTACTCTTTCCATGTTGGCATTGTTGAAGGAGATGCATACATTCAAGAGCGCGCAACAGGAAAGCTTTTTGGGTTGGGAACATTTTCCCTCCTGAAGTCTTTTTCTGTGCTCACGTTTTTGTCAGGTAGTGTGAGGAATGCCTCCTTTTGGGGCTAACTTATGGGTGTGCATTCCTTCAATGTGCATGTCCCCTTCGACTGTGTTGGCTTCGAGGTTTATTATTAATGTGGCCTTCTTTTGTGTGGAGTTGTTGGATTTTCCCTTGCATCTCGTATGGAAAAAGGGGATGGAGGTTTCAAGGATGTTTCCACCTTGTTTGTTTGGGCCATGCATTGTCTATGCATTAAGGTTTTCCACAGGGGCCATTTAGGCAGGTAGCACCACATTGTTGCTTGTTGAGGACTAGTGTTGTGGATCCCGAGGACACCTCGATGTGTAGTTTGGAAGGTTTTGGAGGGTTTCAATGTTCCCTCCCTCTTCCTCTTTGTTTGTTTTGGTTGTTTCCACCCTTGCTAGGAGTGTTTGTTGGTGATCCCGCTATGTGGGAGCGAAAGTGGAGGAGGGGAGCTCGGGGACATTCTCACCTTCTTTTGTCTATGGGTTAAGGTGGCCGCAAGGGCTGTTTTGGCAGGCAGCACCACATTGACGCTAGTATTGGACTAGTGTTGTGGATCCTAAGGACACCTTGATGATTTGTTCAGAAGGTTGAAGGGTTCATTGTCCCCTCTTCTTCTTTTAGTTGCGGTTGTTTCGAGCCCATGTTGGGAGCGCCCTTTGTTCTTGACTGATCACACTTTGTGGACCAGAAATTGAGAAAGGAGGAGGGAGTGCGGTTGGGGATGTTCTCAGCTTCTTTTGTCTACGGGTTAAGGTGGCCGCAGGGGCCATTTCGGCGGGCAACACCACATTGACGCTGGTATTGGACTAGTGTCATGGATCCAGAGGACACCTTGATGTGTTGTTTGGAAGCCTGGAGGGCTCACTATCCCCTCTTCTTCTTTCTGTTGCGGTTGTTTTCAGCCCATGTCGGGAGTGCTCGTTGTTCTCGGTTGAACCCACTTCGTGGATCGAAAGTTGAGAAAGGAGGAGGGAGTGGGGTTGGGGGACATTCTCACCTTCTTTTGTCTACGAGTCAAGGTGGCTGTAGGGGCCGTTTTGGCGGGCAACACCACATTGATGCTGGTATTGGACTAGTGCCATGGATCCCGAGGACACCTTGATGCGTTGTTTGGAAGGTTGGAGGGTTCATTGTCCCCTCTTCTTATTTTTATTGCGGTTGTTTCGAGCCCCACGTCGAGAACGCCCTTTCTTCTTAACTAACAACACTTCGTTGACCGAAGATTGAGATAGGAGGAGGGAGTGCGGTTGGAGATGTTCTCAGCTTATTTTGTCTATGGGTTAAGGTGGTCGCAGGGGCCGTTTTGGCGGGCAACACCACATTGACGCTGGTATTGGACTAGTGGCGTGGATCTCAAGGACACCTTGATTCATTGTTTGGAAGCCTAGAGGGCTCACTATCCCCTCTTCTTCTTTTTGGTGTGGTTGTTTCGAGCCCATGTCGAGAGCGCTCTTTGTTCTCCATTGAACCCACTTCGTTGATCGAAAGTTGAGAAAGGAGGAGGGAGTGGGGTTGGGTTATGTTTTCACCTTCTTTTGTCTATGGGTTAAGGTGGCCGCAGGGGCCGTTTCGGCAGGCAACACCACATTGATGCTGGTATTGGACTAGTGTTGTGGATCTCGTGGACACCTTGATGCATTGTTTGGAAGGTTGGAGGGTTCACTGTCCCCTCTTCTTATTTCTGTTGCGGTTGTTTCGAGCCCATGTCGGGAGCGCTCTTTGTTCTCGGTTGAACTTGCTTCGTGGATTGAAAGTTGAGAAAGGAGGAGGAGGGAGTGGGGTTGGGGGACGTTCTCACCTTCTTTTGTCTACGAGTTAAGGTGGCCGCAGGGGCTGTTTCGACGGGCAACACCACATTGACGCTGGTATCGGACTAGTGTCATGGATCCCGAGGACACCTTGATGCGTTGTTTGGAAGGTTGGAGGCTTTCGTCATTTCCATTTTCTTCTCTCTGATTCGGTTGTTTCTAGGCTTCATGAGAGCATATCCATTCTAACCTTGTCTTGTTTGTGCACGTCCTCCTATTGCTCGATCCCTCGAGGGCAAGGTATAAAAGCTAACACGGTTTTTATTTTTTTGTTGAAATCTCCCTGACTCGATGGGTGTTCAGAGTGTTCTCTGTATGGAGAGTCTTTGGATTCCTTTTGAAGTGAATGCTAGAGTGTTACCTAGTTGATCCTGATAGTAGTCATATGCTTGTCTCAAAGATTAAGCCATGCATGTCTAAGTATGAACTAATTCAGACTGTGAAACTGTCGATGGCTCATTAAATTAGTTATAGTTTCTTTGTTGGTACCCTACTACTCAGATAACCATAGTAATTCTATAGCTAATACGTGCACCAAGTCCCGACTCTTTGGAAGGGATGAATTTATTAGATAAAAGGTCGGCGCGGGCTTTCCCGCTTCTTCGGTGAATCATGATAACTCGATGGATCGCGCAACCCTTGTGCTGGCGATGCTTCATTCAAATTTCTACCCTATCAACTTTCAATGGTAGGATAGAGGCCTACCATGGTGGTGACGGGTGACAGAGAATTAGGGTTCGATTCCATAGAGGGATCCTGAGAAATGACTACCACATCCAAGGAAGGCAGTAGGCGTGCAAATTACCCAATCCTGACATGGGGAGGTAGTGACAATAAATAACAATACTGGGCTCATCGAGTTTGGTAATTGGAATGAGTACAATCTAAATCCCTTAACGAGGATCCATTGGAGGGAAAGTCTGGTGCCATCATCCATGGTAATTCCATCTCCAATAACGTATATTTAAGTTGTTGCAGTTAAAAATATCATAGTTGGATCTTGGGTCGTAAAGGTTGGTCTGCCTACTCGGTGTGCACCTACCCTTCCGTCCCTTTTGCCAACGGCGTGCTCCTAGCCTTAATTGGCTAGGTCATGGTTCCGGCGTTGTTACTTTGAAAAAATTAGAGTGCTCAAAGAAAGCTTATGCTATGAATACATTAGCATGGAATAACACGATAAGAGTTTGGTCCTATTGTGTTGGCCTTCGGGACCGAAGTAATGATTAATGGGGATTATTGGGGGCATTCGTATTTCATTGTCAGAGGTGAAATTATTGGATTTATGAAAGATGAACCACTACGAAATCATTTTCCAAGGATGTTTTCATTAATAAAGAATGAAAGTTGGGGGATCGAGGACGATCAGATACCGTCCTAGCCTCAACCGTAAACGATGCCGACCAGGGATGGGTGTATGTTGCTCTAAGGACTCCGCCGACACCTTCTGAGAAATCAGAGTGTTTGGGTTTCGGGGGGAGTATGGTCGCAAGGCTGAAAATTAAAGGAATTGATAGAATGGCACCACCAGGAGTGGAGCCTGTGGCTTAATTTGACTCAACACGAGAAAACTTACCAGGTCCAGACATAGTAAGGATTGACAGATTGAGAGCTCTTTCTTGATTCTATGGGTGGTGGTGCATGGTCGTTCTTAGTTGGTGGAGCGATTTGTCTAGTTAATTCTGATAACGAACAAGACCTCATCCTGCTAACTAGCTATGCGGAGGTTCCCCTTTGCGGCGAGCTTCTTAGAGGGACTATGGCCATTTAGGCCATGGAAGTTTGAGGCAATAACAGGTCTGTGATGCCCTTAGATGTTCTGGGCCACACGCGCACTACACTGATGCAGTCAACGAGTTTTTCTCCATGGTTTGAGAGGATCAGGAAATATTCTCAAATTGCATCGTGATGGGGATAGACCATTGCAATTATTGGTCTTCAATGAGGAATTCCTAGTAAGCACGTGTCATCATCTCGTGTTGACTATGTCCCTGCCCTTTGTACACATCACCCATCGCTCCTACCAATTGAATGATCCAGTGAAGTGTTCGGATCTCATCAATGAGGGTGGTTTTCCACCAACGATGTCATGAGAAGTTCACTAAACCTTATCATTTAGAGGAAGGAGAAGTCGTAACAAGGTTACCGTAGGTGAACCTGCGGTAGGATCATTGTCAGCGGGTACCGATGAATCTTTGCTCGTGATGGGTTGTTGCATACCTCTTGCTCGGTCTGTGTTTGGTTTGGATGAGGTAGTGTGTCACTAGTTTTGGAGTGTTGATCGTGGCATTTCTGGCTCAGCTTGTGCTTTTTGCAAGGATCTGTTGTTGTCCTTGGCTTCCTTCCACACTCCAAATTTGTTGACGGGTGTTCATTGATCATTTCTAGGGGGGAGGGTGCTTGTCATTTTGTGTTGTACATCCCCTCTATGATGGAGAGCGTGGGTGAGAATTTGGTTCCATGACGGGAAAAACGTTGCAGGGATCCCTTGCTACGTTGTGGGAGCTTTGCCTCGTCATTCTTCATTGCAGGGTGGATGCTCGGTGCGGCGCAAGAAGTCCCTTCCTTTGTTTGATTCTTTATTTTCTTCTTCCTTGCCTAGGCGAGATTTTCCATTGGTCATTGGCTCGAGGCAAGGGTGGCTTGTGCCTTGTACATCTCTCATTCTGTGAGGGGTAATCATCAATGGGATGTATGAAAAGAGTCTCAACCTGCTGGGCTGGCCACCCTAGTCCCTCTCGATTGTTCCTTGTGACCCCCTGGTGGAAGTTGGACGTTCGGGTTCAGGAGACCCTTCTGTAGGTACCAACTCCATCGGCGTTGAACGTTGTGGCAAGTTTCCTCCGGTGGGACTGCTTTCTTGAACTTGGAGCTCAAGTTGATGTGGATCAAGTTTTGGAAAGACATTCTACTCTCTATTCCTGTGTTTGTGGCGAAAATGTTGCGGCCCTGCATTTATCCAGTGGTGATTGTTTTAAGTTTGAGTGACTTCTCCATCTTTGGACTAAGATGTTTGAATGTTGTCCCATGCATTCATCATTGGAAGGTTGTTTGGTGTCGGACGTTGTTTGCATGGTGCGGGTGGGGGGGAGTGGTGGGTGTGTGATTTTTGGTTGGGTGGGAGTCCTTTGTTGAACCTGGAGATCAATTTGATGTCGATGGAGTTTCACAAAGACATTCCACTCTTTGTTCCTGGGAATGCGGCGAAAATGTTGTGGCCTCGTGTTTTTCCAGTGGTGATTATTTTACGTTTGAGTGACTTCTTCGTCTTTGGACTAAGACATTCGAATGTTGTCCCGTGCATTCATCACTGGAAGGATGTGTGGTGTCGGATGTTGTTCACACGACGCAGTTTGGGGGGGGAGTGGTGGGTGTGGGATTTTTGGTCAGTGTCAGATGCGTTTTGGTAAGAGACCTCGCATCCTCCTTTTTCCCCTGCGAGTTCTTCAATGCTTTGTTGGCCCTTAGTTTTTCCAGTGTGGATTTTTGGCCGGTGACTTCTCCACTCTGGCATCCAAATGTTGTCGCTTGCCTTATTCACTGGATGACTGTTGGGTGTCATTTGTAAAGAGGAAATAGGAGGTGGGTTTCCCACCAGTGAAGGTGCTTTCAGGTTGGTGTTGGTTGCTTTTTCGGTTTGTGGGAAAGAGGAGGAGGGATTCCTTCTAGCGGGATGTGATTTTCGGGTTGGTGTCAGTTGCTTTTCAGTAAGAGGCCTTGCACCCTCTTTTCCTTGGGAGTGCTTCATTGTAGTTGCAACCCTCGGTTCATCCAGCGTTGATTTTTTGTCAGGAAGCTTCTCTGCCTCGGTGTTCGAATGGTGTTGCTTGCACCCATCACTGGGGGTCTGTTGATCATTGGGCGTGGTTTTTTCAAGGGAAAAGAGGCAGTGGGTTCCCTTCCAGTGGGTGTGCTTATGGGTAAGAGAACTCAAATCCTCTTTCCTTGCGAGTGTCGGTCGGTTTTGGGTAAGTAGGGGAACTCAGATCCTCTTTCCATGCGAGTGTCGGTCGGTTTTGGGTAAGTAGGAGAACTCACATCCTCTTTCCTTGTGAGTGCTTCGATGTCCTTTTCTTGCAGTCCTTGGTTTGTTTGGCGATGATTTTTGGGCAGCGACTTCTCCGTCTCTGCGTCTGAATGCTTTCACTGGCCATCATCATCATGGGAATGTTTTTGGGCAGTGGGACATCGTTTGTACTGGGGGAAAGGGTAGCTGGGCTCTCTCTCTCTTTTTGAATATAACTTGTGCTCGTTTTTCTTTTACTCTGTTGAAAGGGGAAATTGTCGGGAATCATTCTTGTGGAGGGATGAAAGCAGTGCGCTATTGGGACTGGACACCCTAGTCCCTCCTGACCATCATTCCCTACAATTTCCCCTTGCAGTTGAGTCCTGGGAAATCTTGCTCTATTTGTTTGACCCTATTTTGGAATGGGGAGTGAATTTGTGTCTTGTGGACCTTGGGTCGGACAACTTGTGCTTGTTTTTCCTTTTCTCCATCGAAAGGGGGAATTGTGGGGAATCAGTGTTTTGGAGGGGGGATGAAAGTAGCATGTTGTTCAACTGGCCACCCTAGTCCCCCCTTGATCATTGTTCCCTTCAAGTCCCCCTCTTGAGTTGAGGTCGTGGAAATCTTTCTCTATTTGTTCGAGCCTCCTGTGTACGGCGGAGGGGTGCATTTGTCTTGTTGGGTGGGAGGGTTGTTATCGTTTGTGGTGCCGTGTGCATCATGGGATTTTCCATTTGTCACATGGATGCCTTGTCTAGCAAAGTGGGGGTTTGTCGGTAACGTGAGGAAATGACTCTCGAAAACAGATATCTCAGCTCTTGTTACGATTAAGAACGTAGCGAAATGAGATACTTAGTGTGAATTGCAGAATCCTGTGAATCATCAAGTTTTTGAATGCAATTTGCGCTCGAGGCCTCGGTCGAGGGCACATCTATCTAGGTGTCGCATCCTACACACACACGCTCCCTACAAGGCATTGGGGAGGAGAAGAGATGGTCGTCCATTCCCAATGTGGTTCGGTTGGATGAAATACATGCATCACATGTCTTATGGTGTCCGGTGCACCCTCAGCAGCCCTTGAAAATCTGGAGGACCAAGTACCGTCCATGCCCAGTCATACTCATAACCACATCAGGCCTCCAAGGTGAACGACCTCTGGTCAATAGAACAATGTAGGTAAGGGAGGTCGGAAAAACAGATCCGTAACTTCGAGAAAAGGATTGGCTCTGAGGGCTAGGCCTAGGGGTATGCATCCTCAACCCATGGGCTGTCGACAGTCTGCCCGAGCTGCTATCGTGGTGAGGGTGGGCAGTCGTGTGTCGATTGGGATACGGATGTAGAATGTCCCCTTGCGGGGGATTTTCCCTAGGTGACGAACAATCAACTCAGAACTGGTATGGACAAGGAGAATCCGACTGTTTAATTAAAACAAAGCATTGCGATGGTCCCTGCGGATGTTGACGCAATGTGATTTCTGCCCAGTGCTCTAAATGTCAAAGTGAAGAAATTCAACCAAGCGCGGGTAAATGGCAGGAGTAACTATGACTCTCTTAAGGTAGCCAAATGCCTCGTCATCTAATTAGTGATGCGCATGAATGGATTAACGAGATTCCCACTGTCCCTATCTACTATCTAGTGAAACCACAACCAAGGGAACGGGCTTGGCAGAATCAGTGGGGAAAGAAGACCCTGTTGAGCTTGACTCTTGTCTGACTTTGTGAAATGACTTGAGAGGTGTAGAATAAGTGGGAGTCGTTTTTGGCGCAAGTGAAATACCACTACTTTTAACGTTATTTTACTTATTTCGTGGGGTGGAGATGGGGCATTGCCCCTATTTTTGGCCTTAAGACACGTTTCGACGGGTCGATCCAGGCGAAAGACATTGTTAGGTGGGGAGCTTGGCTAGGGCGGCACATCTGTTAAAAGATAATGTTGGTGTCCTAAGATGAGCTCAACGACAACAGAAATCTCGTGTGGAACAAAAGGGTAAAAGCTCATTTGATTTTGATTTTTAGTATGAATAGAAACTGTGAAAGCGTGGTCTATCGATCCTTTAGACTTTATAAATTTGAAACTAGATGTGTTAGAAAAGTTACCACAGGGATAACTAGCTTGTGGCAGCCAAGCATTCATAGTGACGTTGCTTTTTTATCCTTCGATGTCGGCTCTTCCTATCATTGTGAAGAAGAATTCACCAAGTGTTGGATTGTTCACCCACCAATAGGGAACGTGATTTGGGTTTAGACCATCATGAGACAGGTTAGTTTTACCCTACTGATGAACCACACCACAATAGTAATTCAACTTAGTATGAGATGAACTATTGATCACACAATTGGTCATCGTGCTTGGTTGAAAAGCCAGTGGTGCGAAGCTACCGTGTGTTAGATTATGATTGAACGCCTCTAAGTCAGAATCCACGCTAGAAGC
>ML820100.1:78113-92586 GCA_009831015.1 Picea engelmannii | reverse complement strand
AGGGGATGATGTTGGAGTCCGACAGTCAATTTGTATATCACGGAAGTTTGGGTGTTGTTTGTAGGTCAAGGAACAATGGAAGTGCAATATAGAGCCTGCCTTCCCAGGAATCCACGATTGAAAAAGTGGCTAAGTATGGAATGGGGAAGCGGTCGGTCGGAGTTGTGATATGAAAGCATGAGTGGAAATGTGAACCCGTGAGTCCGCCAACCTGCGCAGTTAGACATTTTAGGAAAAATGACTAAGTAGCCAGAAAGAGAAAGTAGAGGGGAAAAAGAAAGGGGAATTCAGTTAAGTATAGAAGAGGGAAAAGAAGGGAATAAAAGAGAGTGGGAAAATAGAAAATCGAAGGGCAATTTTGGCAATTTTAGAAGTGCAATCTAGATCCCGCCTGCCCAGGAATCCGCGATCAAAAAAGTGGCTAAGTATGGAATGGGGAAGTGGTCGGTTGGAGTCGTGATGTAAAGGCATGAGTGAAAATGTGAACCCGTGAGTCTGCCAACCCGCACAGTTAGACATTTTTGGAAAAATGACTTAGTAACCAGAAAGAGAAAGTAGAGAGGAAAAAGAAAGGGGATTTTAGTTAAGTATAGAAGAGGGAAAAGAAGGGGATAAAAGAGAGTGGGAAAATAGAAAAGTGGAGGGCAATTTTCGTAAGAGGGAATTGGTCTCAAACAAGCCCCATTGTTGCAAAATCATCATTTTCTATTCCAATATTTTATCCACATACTCGTTTTCTATTGTGCTTGTATCATTAAAAATGGTGTAAGAAAATGCAAATATAAACTATAACTTGATTTTTGGCTATAACTATGTATAGTTGATTTACAGGCACTATTGATGTTTGGATTTTGTAGATAACAGTGGGTTAGGATAAGTTTGCATTCTTATTGTGATAAGGCCTTAAAAAAAGTAGAATAAGTAACAAGTTTTTCCAGTTCAATTCTCACACACAAAAAAAAAATCTCTGATCCCATAATATTCATCTTTGTTGATTCGATAATAGGGAGGTTGATTTCGTAGATTGTGATATTGGTCATTTCAGGCGACTAGGATGCGTCAGTCAATGCTTTGTTGAATATTTGTTTTTATTGCAACCTATGGGAGTATTTGTGTTTTTGATACATTGTTTAATGCCTTGAAATATTATTTTAAGTATTAAACTTTCTGCATGATGAGTTGTTAGCATTAAAGATTAATAATTGCATATCTAGAAATAAACTTATTGTAATATCAACTTGAACATAAGTATAAAAATGAAGAACATGAATTTTAATATTGTGGTTGATTTCATAGCCCCATTTGACTTCAACTAGCATATATCATTTTTTTTCAAAATATTTGTGAAGAAGAAATTTGGTAATTTCATTAATAAAGTAAAAGTGCTCAAATAGAGGCCGGGGGATGGACAACCAATAATATGTTTCCTTTTCAAGTTGTTATCACTAAGAGTCTCCCTCAGACTGCGATAAGATAAGCCAAGTACCCATCATAATGTTTGGAGGGTGTTGGTTTTATGAGTGGAGGTTAAATGAACAAAACTCAGTACAAGAATGATTTTAACACAGAAACTGGACAATCAAAGCACAGGGAAGTGAGGTCCTCATTAACTTCAGTCAGTGATTTGAGTTTAAGTGTGAGAAGAAGGAATACTTAGTGAGAGAGGTGAACAATACTGCCATGGGCATCCGTCTTTCAAGTAGCTTGGTGAAGAAAAACTAAGGCTTAAGAGCACTCTTGAACTCAAGTTTCAAACACTAAGATATGTCAAAACAACATAATAATCAAACCTACATTATCATGCAACAACGACAACTCGACTAGATCCTCCATGCCCGAGCCTTTCAGCATAAGGGGAAATAAGGTAACAAGGAAGATGACTAAAATTGGTCACAACACTACTGTAATCAAGCCTACATTAAAATAGAACCACAACCCTCGACTGGATTCTCCATGTCCGAGTGTTTCGGCACAATTTAAACAAAGGAATGAAAGAAGTTGACTTTTATTAATGCGAAAGTCTCAAATTTGACACATAACCAAAGAACAGTTATGGCATCAAAATTACACAGTAGGGAGATCAACTCAACCAGTTGACGACCTTAACAAAATCTTGAACTGATCCATTTATACTCAGCTCAGTCCACAAATATCAGGGGTGTGATCTGGCCATTCCATTCAAAGCCTTTCGTCTGTGCCTTCTTCTATCAGACTATGTGTGTATCCTCCTGTCAGACGCAAATTCATCTCAGCATGGGCCTGTAGCAAAACTCATCCACCGTGGTACCTCGGGTTGATAGCACTGTCTCCACGACCAGACCCTTGACGCCTTCTATTTATGGAGTGAGTAGAGGTTTCAACTACCACTCCTTTCTCATTAATTGATCATTCATTGGGACCGGGAGGAGGCTTAATACCTAGGGGGTTTCCACGTGTTGTTTTTGGATTTGATTCTATATGATCATGTGATTGCGGGGTCATCAAAGGAGGTTTGGATACACACCATTTTTTATCCCGCAATCCACCACCTTCTCCCACGTATCTCTTTCACTATACGATGGTTTCATATGTGGGACCGCTCAAGAGTTTTATCTTTCAAGCAAGATGCATCCCTGCAATGAAACATGGTCGTTGATCTAATTGTGATCTACGATCTGGGTGCACATACTAAATTTTGTGCCATCACTAAAGTTTATCCACCTGCCAACTTTAGGGTCATTCTAACAGTGCTTGGAGATGGCGCTACCTTGGCGCTAAACAAGAAGACTTCTCATAGGATGATATGATGTGGTGGTCCAACATCACTATGCTGATGTGTCATGAAAAGAGAGGTGACACTTGTGACTAGGAAACAAGCTGATGATATGCCCAAAAGTGCCTGGACTAGGTGCCACGTTTCATCGCCAGATGGATGCCAGGTGTCGTGACTTAAGAGAATGCCACATATCTAAACTGATGACTACCACATACTTTGTCACTTTCGAGCTTGGGGGCGGTATACCTATAGAGATAGAGCTTCGAAGTGAACTACGACCATCGATTTGGGGAGGATACGTGGCACGGATCTGTTAACTTTGGGAGAAAACATTCTGGATGAAAACAGGAGCGAGGAGGCTGAAATTCTCAAAGCCAGGAGTCCCGAAGCAAACTACCACCATTAGATTTGGATGGACACGTGGCAGCGATTTGTGGACTTTGGGAGAAAATGCTCTAGATGAAAGTGAGAGGGGAGGAAATAAAACTTTGAAATCCTCCAAGTTCTGCAATTTATAAGTGTTGTTTGAAAATACCTCAGAAATATTTCAGGGACCAATCCATAAGGCTTCGAATTTACCATGTTTTCCTTTGTCTTTCTTGGGGGCATCCCACTTGAGCACCAGATCCCCCAGCTGAAAATCTTCCTTTCTTTCACTCTTATCAAAGGCTCTTGTTATTTCCTACTGATGATCCTGCGCTTTATCAAGCAGTTGCTCCCTGGTCTATTGTACTTCTACCAGTTGCAGTATCCTCCTAACCATATCATCAGGTTCTCCTTGGTAGTCTTGGAGGAACTTTTCCACAGGCAAGGCGAGTTGAGTAGGAAAAATAGCTTCAACCCCATACACAAGGTTAAAAGGGGAAATGTCAAGTGAGCTTTTGGTTGTAACTTTGTCAACCCATAATGAAAATTTCAGCTTTGAGTCCCAGGCTTTCGTGTTGTCTTCTAACAATTTCTTGATGATATTTATGAGGCTTTTGTTAGAGGAATATGCCAAACCATTTCCCTGAGGGTAGTAGGGAGTAGAGTGGATTAATGTAATCCCATACTACTTATATAAATTAATTAATGGCTCATCTCTGAAAGAGGTAGTATTGTATGTAACAATCCTACTTGGACAACCAAATCTGGATATGATATCTTCAAGGAAGCTTATGATTACCTTGTGGGAGGCACTCCTTTCTGGGATGGATTCTATAAATTTGGTAAAATAATCAGTGGAAGTCAAAATCCACCTGTGTTGGCCACTTGAGGCTGGGTGGATCTCTCCAATGAAGTCAAGACCCCACTGTTGAAAAGATCCAGAAACCATTACAGGTTTCAAAGGAAAATATTTGAGTTGTTTCTTTCTAGCAAACTTTTGATACTTGACACAAGCTCTAATATTTGCACAAACATCAGTAAAAAGGTTGGGCCAGAAATACCCAGCTCTGAGGATCTTATAAGTTGTGGTCCTCCAAAAATGATGCCCTCCACATGAGTTGTCATGAAAATCACTCATATCTCTTTGGGCCTCATGTGGATCTAGACATCTTAACATAACTCCTAGAGGATCCTTCCAATACAAAACCTGATGAATGAGACAATATTTGATTGCTTTGAGTTTCAAAGATCTCACCTTGCTTTTGTGCAAACCATCAGGAGGCCTCAAATTCTGCAAAAAATATATGATGTTTTTATACCAGATGCATTCTGCAGGGTTGAGGCTAACATGAGAGTCTTTATCAACAATCTCAGTTTGTTGATTTTCTGAGTGTGTGTTCATGAAATTAACCCCCAACGCCTTGCAATTTAATTCAACTAGTAACCTAGCTAAACCTTGTCCTTTCACCAATTTGGTGGGTTTTATTTCCAAGTCAAACTCCATAATTTTGGCAATCCATTTTCTTCTCTTCCCATCTATATCAGCCTGGATCAATATCTCTTTTACTGAGGTTGAGGGGACATATGCAATAATTTTTGAATGCTGAACGTAGATTCTGAAAGCCTTCAAGGATTTGACCAAAGAATATTCCTGCTTCTCCATGATATCATACTTTATTTCTGCATCCCTCAATGCTCTGATGAAAAAGGAAACAGGTTGCTCTAACCCCTCTGCATTTTTCTGTAGCAAAAAAACATCCAATGTATCATATGAGGCAAAATAAAATATCATAAATTCCTTAGAATAGTCAGGGATGATGAGCACAAGTGCTTCAGTCAAATCCCTCTTGATTTGGTCTAAAAAATTTATGGACTCAGTAGTCCATTTCACTACGTTCCCCTTTCTAAGCATGGTTGTAATGTGTTTAACCAACTCAGCGAAATTTGAAATGAACCTCCTTAGAAAGTTGATTTTACCCAAGAAAGATTGAACCTCTTTTTTAGATCTAGGAAAAGATAAGGTCTGGATGGCCTCTACTATGCTTGGATCAATTCTTACTCCTTATGTTGACACAATATGCCCCGATAATTTACCATCTTCCATAGCAAACAAGGATTTCTTAGGATTGAGGGAAATACCAAACCTTTTGCACTTCAAGAAGACGGTCTTTAGGTGATGAAACTTCTCTTTATCGGACCTTGAGAATACTGTAATATCATCCAGATAGATGACTACAAATTTGTCATTTTCCCCAATGAAGGCAATGTCCATGGCTCGCTGGAAGGCTGCTCTTGGATTCATCAATCCAAAGGGAATTTTAGAATACGTGAATATGCCCCAAGGAGTAGTGAAAGTTGTCTTCTCTCTATCTTCAGGCAGGAAAGGAATATTATTGTAGCCAGAGAAGCCATCAATCATAGACACCTAGATGAACCAGTCACTCTCTATAAAATGTGTTCCATCTCTGGCAATGGGTAGTTGTCCTTTTTGGAGCTCCTGTTCAAATTCTTGAAGTCTACACATAATCTGATTTACCCATTCTTCTTCCTCACATACACCAAATTAGCCACCCATTCTGAAAATCTCAAGGGGATGATGATCGGTGCATCCAACAACTTTTTCACTTCTTTTTCCATAATAGGCAACAACATGGGATTTATCTGTCTGAGTTTCTTCCTGAAAGGTTTGGCGTCTTCTTTCAAAGTTATTTTGTGTTCAATGATGTTGGTGTCATATGTTCTCAAATCTTCATATCTCCAGGAAAACACATTATAAAACTCACTCAAAAGCTTGACATACTCGACCCTTTGCTCATTTGACATACTGCTAGACAATTTGACATACTTGGGATCTTTCTTTGTTCCTAAATTGCATTCATTCACATCAACCTCCTTAGTTAAACCTTTAACCTTTAGAGCAACATCATTTCTTTCAAACAATCTCTCCAAGGGGACAAGTCCCTTTGGAATATGGTTACTAGGCAACTGAACAATATGATGGTCAACAATTTTATTAAGAAAAACATCAACATGAGGGATTTCTTCATAATCCTGATCCTGATCAATATGCAAATCAGAAAATTCATCCACGGTCTCAAGATTTTTTTTTATCTCAACATCATCCTCAAAGACCTTCCAATGTTTGACATTGTCAGGAATAGAGGGTCTATACTTTACTTCCACATCATACTTGAGTTTGGGGGCCAAAGGGACCTTGAAATTACTTGTTGAGATAGCCAAGGAATATGCCATAGTGTTCTCCTCTCTTAGAACAAATGAAATATTAAAAGCCAAGAAAAAACTATCAATCATATCCCAGACTTCATTTTTGTAGGCCCTTAACCTGGGGTGCTTAGTGTGATACAGATTTCTGACTTGATGAACAATCAACTGAACATCTCCAAAAACTACTAGTTCTTCAATTTTCATGTCTTTGGCAGCTCTCAAACCCAAAACAAGAGCCTCATATTCTACCACATTGTTTGAAATTCAAGCTTATAAGATAGAGATATGATCTCTTGGGTAGGGGAAATGAACATTACCCCAACACCAACACTTTCTCGAGAATAGGCTCCATCAAAAAAAAAATTTCAAACAGAGGTATTGGGAGGAGGGTCTTAACAAGAGATGATGGGTTGCTTTCTGATTTCAATAGGTGTTTGAGGAGAATCAATGAGTTGTAGCATGTTGGTTCCTAAATCAGTATCAACTGCAAAAATGGGGTGGTTAGTCAGATTTGCTTCATCACTGATAATGTAAGAAAGTTGTGCTTCCCTATAAAGTCTTATATGTTCCCCCCCAAACACAAGAATAGTGGCATATGAAAGATCCATATGCAAAGTTCCCCCTAGTCTTTTGATCCAAGATCTAGATAAGATCATCCCAAACTTAGGGGGAACATCAACCACCACAATATCCATTACCACACTTTTCATTGGCAATTGGAACAAGGAAATAGCCAAGTCTTTAATAACCCTGAGGCACTTCACCTTCCTGGAATCAAACGAGTACAGTTCATGGTAATTTTTTGTAACCTCCAACCCAAGATCATCCATGACAATATTAGGGATGAGATTGTGAGATGCCCCTGAATCCATCAAGCAATTGTGCAACACTTTATCATGAATGTTCAATGATGTATAGAAAGGAGGGGAGGAATCATCCTTATCCTCTACCAAAGGCCCCAATATGACAGTTGGTTTTTAATCTTGGAGGTTGAATAAGTCTGTGGGATGAGATGAAGGTTCAGGCTACAACATTTTGGAAAGGTACATTTTGAAGTCCTCATTCTTGACTAACTCTGAAAAAGGTACAGGGATTTTAATCTTTTGAATCTCGTTCTCAAAACTAAAAGAGAAGGGAGGCTTATGAATCTCTTTCACTTCTGGGATAGGGCTCTTAACCACTACCTGGGGGGTCTGTGCCTCTTTTTCTTTGTTTCTAGTTGTCACATCCTTAGCAGGATTCACTGTTCCAGTAGGCTAATCAGGAATGTCAAGCTTTTCCTCTTTCTTCTTGGACCTGAGGTTGTATCTATTTAGATTGCCACTGGTCCTTTCCCCTTTGCTCAGCTCATTTAGTTGGTTGCCTTTGAGAGCCTATTCATATGTAGATTGAGTTAAATGAGGGGATGAAGAGGTGTCACCAAGACAATGGATTTCAGGATTTGCATCTTCTTCCTCTCCTTCTTCATCAGTAACAAGGTTATTTTGGAGAGGAGGTTGTATTTTCTTATCATCCTTGTCCCTATTTCTTTGATCTCTTTGGATGATCTGAGGGGCATTAGTGGGTATTCTAAAATTACCCTTGTTATCAGTGTTCTGGGCATTCCTATAGCTCTGCTTTCCCTCAAATTTCAATTTATCCATTTCTGCAGACAATGATTTTACCAGTTTTGTCAACTCATTCACTTGAGGGTGGGAAGCAGAGGAACCAGAGGTTGAAGCTTCATACCTACCTTTTCTTTTGTCTCTATCATCCTTACTCCTACGTTTTTCAATTTCCAATATATTGGACTCTACTTTAATGGTTGCATCTTTCATATGAGCCAAGGAGGTAACTCTTCTTTCTCTCAGCAGGAGGAAAAACTCAAGGTCAAAAGCACTAGCATAAGTGATCTTGGCAGAGGTTTCAGTAAGATTAATTTCAGTGGGAATCTTATTGTACATCTTATTAAACCTCTTTGAGAAGTCCGAAACAAATTCCCCCTTTTCTCTCTTAAGTGCCCCAAATTATGTAATATAATAAAGGAAATCTATTTTATCCCCCCAATGTCTTAAAAATGCATCATCTAGAGCTTCAATCCCATCAATAGATCCATGAGTCAATCCCCTGAACCATTTTCTAGCCTCACCATCAAGGCTTTGTACAAAAAGTCTCATCCATACATACTCATTTTCAATATTAAGATTGTCTGCATAACTGTAAAAGGTTGAAAGGTGTTCTTCTGCAATTATGTATTCCTCCCCTGTAAACTTGGGTATGTATTTGAGGTAATCTCCAACTTGGAGGGAATTAATAGGATGAGGTAAAATTAGAGGGGCATACCTAGTAGCCACTATGGAATCCATTATGTTTCTAGGAGGATTAGAACCCATCATTGGGATGTGAACTGTAGGAGAACCAGGGGGAGATGGAGTTTGGACAAGTGAGACTGGAATTGTGTTTCTAGGGGAGAAGGGAAACAATTGAGTGTTGGAGGGGAATAATATAGGGTTTAAAGGAAAAGAAGTTTCCCCCTCTTTGGACAAAAAAACTTTAATAGGGGGAGGAGTAGGAAAACCCATAGTGGGAAAATCTTCTAAGCTCCTGGGTCTACACCATTTTACAATATCAGGGGAAACATGGGTGTCAAAACTTTTTTCCAAATGAGATATAGAAGGGGAGAATTCAACAGGAAAACTTCCAAAATTTAAACTTATGGAAAATCCAAAAGATGGTACAATAGGAGAATTAGATGCATCTACTGGAGTTTTAAAAGAAGAAGTTTGTAAATTACCAAAATCACCTGGTACAACAGCTGAAAGTCCTTCTTGAGAGGCCTTTCCTTTCTTGATAATATTTTTTGGGTCAACTTCAGGTGTTGCCAGAGGCATCTATGGAGTAGACCTTGTGTGTCTGACTTTAGAAGCCACAAATGAAGCAGTGGTATCGCGAGGTGCAATTTGCAATCTTCGAGGTACTGATTTCTGATGCACCTTCAGAATCATAATTTCTTTGTCGTCCAATCCCAAGGAAATGTCTTCAATTTGTTCCACGATAATGACGCCATGAATGTTAGCACTGAGATTCACCCTCATACTGCGAGAGGATAAGCCTAGTACCCATCAGAATTTTTGGTGGATGTTGGTTTTATGAGTGGAGGTCAAATGGACAAAACTCGGTACAAGAATTATTTTAACACAGAAACTGGACAAGAAAAGCAGAGGAAAGTGAGGTCCTCATTAACTTCAGTCAGTGATTTGAGTTTAAGTGTGAGCAGAAGAAAGACTTAATGAGAGAGGTGAACAAGACTTCCATGGGAATCCATCTTTCAAGCATCTTGGTGAAGAAAAACTCAGGCTCAAGAGCACTCTTGAACTCAAGTTTCAGACACTGAAATATGTCACAACAACATAATAATAAAACCTACATTATCATGCAACTATGACAACTCAAATGGATCCTCCATGCCCGATCCTTTCATCATAAGGGGAAATAAGGTAACAAGGAAGATGACTAAAACTAGTCACAACACTACTGTAATCAAACCTACATTACAATAGAACCACAACCCTCGATTGGATCCTCCATGCCCGAGTGTTTCAACATAGTTTAAACAAAGGGATGATAGAAGTTGAATTCTATTAATGCGAAAGTCTCAAATTTGATACGTTACCAGAGAATAGTTATGGCATCAAAATTAAATAGTAGGGAGCTCAACTCAACCAGTTGATGACCTTAACAAAATCTTGAGCTAATCCATTTATACTCAACTCAATCCACAACTACCAGGAGTGTGTTATGGACATTCCATTCAAAGCCTTTCATCTGCACCTTTTTCTGTCATATTGTGTGTGTATCCTCCTGTCAGACACAAATTCATCTCAACATGGGCCTGTAGGAAAACTCGTCCACCGTGGTACTTCGGGTTGACAACTCTGTCTCCACAGCCAGACCCTCCATGCCTTATATTTATGGAGTGATTCTAGGTTTCAACCACCACTCCTTTCTCATTAACTAATCCTTCATCGGGATCGGGATGAGGCTTAATACCTAGGGGGGTGTCATGCGATGTTTTCGTATTTGATGCTATATAAGCACGTGATTGCGGGGTTGTCAAAGGCGGTTTGGATACACACTATTTTTAAGCCCGCACTCCACCACCTTCCTCCATGTATCTCTTTTACTATACCATGGTTTCAATTGTGGGACCACTCAAAAATTTTATCGTTCGAGCACGTTGCATCTCCGCAATGAAACGTGGTCGTTGATCTGATCACGATCTACGATCTGGGTGCACCCACTAAATTTAGCGCCATCACTAAATTTTATCCGCCTGCCAACTTTAGGTTAATTCTAACTGTGCTCGGAGATGGCGCTACCTTGACACCGAACAAGAAGACTTCCCAGAGGATGATCTGACGTCACTATGCTGACGTGTCATGAAAAGAGAGGTGACACGTATCACTCAAAAAAAAGTGGATGATATGCCAAAAGGTGCCTGGACTGGGTGCCATGTGTCATTTCTAGATAGATGACAGGTGTCGCAACTAACAAGAATGCCATATATCTAAATTGATGACTGCCACATACTTTGTCACTTCAGATCTTGGGGGTGGTATACCTATAGAGCTGGAGCTCTGAAGTGAATGACGATCGTCGATATGGGGAGGACATGTGGCATGGATCTGTTAACTCTGGGAGAAAACATTATGGATGAAAACGAGAGTGAGGAGGTTGAAACTCCCGAAGCCTGAAGTCCTGAATCAAACTACCACTGTTAGATTTGGATGGACACGCGGTAGCGATTTGTGGACTTCGGGAGAAAATGCTCCAGATGAAAGCGAGAGGGGAGGAGATAAAACCCCCAAAGCCTCGATTCCTGAATTAAATATTGATCGTCCAATGGAGAAGGATGCGTGGCACTTTATCTTTAACTCCGGGAGAAAACATTTCAAATTAAAATCGAGAGTGGAGATTTTGAAACTCCTAAAGATCGAAGTCCTGAAGTAAACAATGATCGTCCGCTCTGGAACACACGTGGTGCCTAATGTTTAACTCAGGGGATTTTTTCTAGTGCTAGACCTCATGAAACTTTGACATGTCAAATACACGCGAACCGCTAATCTAAACTGCTCCTAGGATCTCCGCCGTTGAAAATTGAACACGGCCATTACTTGTATTTTAAGCCCGAAATGGGTTTCTTTTGAATGTTGTATTAGAACGCTTCTGTGCAATAAAGGACTTGGTCATCCTGCGACCCTTTAACAGCTTTATGTGATAACACGAGTGAAGGAATCAAGGAAGAGAGAGGGAAATAAGAGATCGTTCGCTCAACAACGTTGAGATGAGAACGAAACTTTTTGGGTGGGGCCCCAACTCCCGCATCGTGAATTGGTGTTTCTATGTTCTATCTACATTACAAATGGAATTTAATGTTGGTTTGAAACTGTGTGAAATTCATTTATGTTTCCATAGAAGCCTCATGTGATTGACACAATGCATTGTCATATAATTGTTCAATGCTTCATATTTGATCAAATTACTTGAGTCAATAAAATATTTTAAAATTACGAGACTATCGAACCATGCAAATGAGAAGAGGTGTTAAATCCAGCAAAGAAGCACCAACCAAGATTCCAAGGAAATTTTTTAATAGTAAATCTATAAGAAAAATAGTGGGTACTATATATTTATCCATAGACATTGGAGTGAGTTCTTTGCACCAAAGCATTGAACATACTTGTCATAAATACAGGTAGAGGAGTTAAAAAAAAAAAGCATGCATGCAATTATGTGTTGTTCATCGAGTGCGACAACATGCAGGAGGTATCGACAAGCTCTTGAACATGCATACAAAACTAATTATCATGTTTTTTTAGGAACTCCTTTCATTCTTCTCCTCTGAAGTTCAATGTTGGTTGCGGCAATCTCAACATCTTGCGGAAGACCTGAGGTGACAAAGAAACATGAGAGTGGTTCCGCAATGGAATAATTCTTTGGCTTGAAATAGGTCTCTTGACGCACCAAGAGACCACCTCCTTACAGTTAAAGACTTCAAGGACACAGCCTGCATGAGAAATTCTCGAGGTCCAAATTACTTTGTTATGGGTGGAAGGGGACCAAGAGACCACCTCCTTACAGGAAAATACTTCAGGGACACAGCCTACACGAGAAATTCCAGAGGTCCAAATTACTTCATTATGGGCAGAAGGGGATGAGTAGTAGGAATATGTCTTGGACCACTAGGAGTTCTGGTCCTTACCCCCTAAGATGTTAATTGTATCTCCAAAGAACAAGAGAGTGGTCCCACAATTGAATAATTTGTTATCTTGAAATATATCTTTTGACGCACCAAGAGACCATCTCCTTACAATCAAAGACTCTAGGGACATAGCCTGCACTAGGGACAAATCCAAACCCAATCCAAAACCCTAAAATGGAAGGAAAGGATACATCTCTAAGGGAGAGGACTGCCACCTGAGTCAAGAGACTCAAAATCTCGAGTTGCAAAGCGGCTATTTTTTTCAACGTCTATTTATTTTCTAAAACCCCTTCCTTTGGTCTTGTTAGGGCCGCCATCGTCGAGCTGGGAAGTTCCCCCTATTATGGTGGATTTCAATTTGGGCATAGAAGTGGGAAGATCGTCTGCATTGCCACCTGATAGATTTTAGGGTAAAGTAGCAGAATAATAGTCTCTTTTAATTTTCAATCATTAGGACAAGTTAGATCTGTATAACAAAGATAGATTCCAGTTAAAGCAGACTACAGCAACTTAACAATAGAGCTCTGATCACATGTGCATATAAACTCAGATTTAGGAAACAGATCTAAACACTGCACCCCAGAACTAAAAACACTCAACTCATATCTGAAACTAAAAGCAGAGGTAACATCGTATAGAAGGACAGATCTGAAATAGGGAAGATCTATAAATGCAACAGCAGATCTATAACACAACCTGTTTTCAGATCTAAAGAAACTGCCAAAACATTCTACAGCGTACACACCTTTAGATCCACATCATTCAAACTAGATCTGAAGCAAATTCAAAAAGAAAGGTGAAACACATACCTGATACAGCAACCTACCAATGAAGATGTAGCAGTAACCACAAGAGTAGTAGATCCAGTGGTAATGCTCAGACAAAGGTTCATTTCAGGATCAACTGAGATCTATAAGCCAAAGATAGAAGGAACTTTCATGCCATCAAGCCTAAAGGTCACTAGGGACAACACAAAAGAAAAAACAAACCCTCCCAGTAAAAAACTTAACCATTAAACCCTTGTTTCAACAGAGAACTAGACTGAAACCTTCATGTAAGCCTTGGTACAAGGCACCTCACATTTTATTCTAGTAAGAGGGGCCATAGGCTATAGGTCTCTCCACACAGCAAGCAAGGGGGAATCAAAAGCTGTAACCTCAAGAGTAGAAGGTGTTGCACCTTGCACATAGCCCACACACTGAAGAGACCCCATTATAGAAGTCTTTAAGAAGACCTGAGGTTACTCATTACATCAACCCCGCAAAGAAAAGAAAAACAAAACTAGCAGCCATTCCTTACAGTGCATAGGAAGAGGACAGCTATAGGCAACTCTCACAGCAAAGAGGACAGCACCAAGAACTCACGACAGCCATAGCAGATGGAGGGCAGCGGCTACAGGAAATACAAAACAGGAGGAGGCCGTGGCTCTATTACAAAGGGCTGCTACAAGATCAGGTCGCTGCTCTACACAGAACTGCATAAAAAAAGGGGGGTCGCAGCTCCACACAGGACTGCCATAAGAACAGGACGCATCTCCATACAGGGCTGCCACAAGAAGGGGCCGCAGCTCCACACAGAATTGTCATGAGAACAGGCCGCACCTCCACGCAGGACAGTCACAAGAACAGGTAAGGACTGAGGTCGTGAGCTCAAGGTACCTCCATGCTCCCACACAAAGAGTGTATTAGAATGTGTAGGGGAGGGTCCTTTAAATAGAAGTTAGGGTAAGGGTTAGGGCTAGATTAGGGGGCGCTAGGTCATAAGATTAAGTTGTCAATTATGTCACATGTTTAAATTATAAATTTAAACATGTGACAAGTGTCATAACTCAAAAGGTAAAAACAAAGGCCCATAATCAATAAAGTAGAGCCCACAACCAATGAGGT
>ML820100.1:60288-77650 GCA_009831015.1 Picea engelmannii | reverse complement strand
AGGGGATGATGTTGGAGTCCGACAGTCAATTTGTATATCACGGAAGTTTGGGTGTTGTTTGTAGGTCAAGGAACAATGGAAGTGCAATATAGAGCCTGCCTTCCCAGGAATCCACGATTGAAAAAGTGGCTAAGTATGGAATGGGGAAGCGGTCGGTCGGAGTTGTGATATGAAAGCATGAGTGGAAATGTGAACCCGTGAGTCCGCCAACCTGCGCAGTTAGACATTTTAGGAAAAATGACTAAGTAGCCAGAAAGAGAAAGTAGAGGGGAAAAAGAAAGGGGAATTCAGTTAAGTATAGAAGAGGGAAAAGAAGGGAATAAAAGAGAGTGGGAAAATAGAAAATCGAAGGGCAATTTTGGCAATTTTAGAAGTGCAATCTAGATCCCGCCTGCCCAGGAATCCGCGATCAAAAAAGTGGCTAAGTATGGAATGGGGAAGTGGTCGGTTGGAGTCGTGATGTAAAGGCATGAGTGAAAATGTGAACCCGTGAGTCTGCCAACCCGCACAGTTAGACATTTTTGGAAAAATGACTTAGTAACCAGAAAGAGAAAGTAGAGAGGAAAAAGAAAGGGGATTTTAGTTAAGTATAGAAGAGGGAAAAGAAGGGGATAAAAGAGAGTGGGAAAATAGAAAAGTGGAGGGCAATTTTCGTAAGAGGGAATTGGTCTCAAACAAGCCCCATTGTTGCAAAATCATCATTTTCTATTCCAATATTTTATCCACATACTCGTTTTCTATTGTGCTTGTATCATTAAAAATGGTGTAAGAAAATGCAAATATAAACTATAACTTGATTTTTGGCTATAACTATGTATAGTTGATTTACAGGCACTATTGATGTTTGGATTTTGTAGATAACAGTGGGTTAGGATAAGTTTGCATTCTTATTGTGATAAGGCCTTAAAAAAAGTAGAATAAGTAACAAGTTTTTCCAGTTCAATTCTCACACACAAAAAAAAAATCTCTGATCCCATAATATTCATCTTTGTTGATTCGATAATAGGGAGGTTGATTTCGTAGATTGTGATATTGGTCATTTCAGGCGACTAGGATGCGTCAGTCAATGCTTTGTTGAATATTTGTTTTTATTGCAACCTATGGGAGTATTTGTGTTTTTGATACATTGTTTAATGCCTTGAAATATTATTTTAAGTATTAAACTTTCTGCATGATGAGTTGTTAGCATTAAAGATTAATAATTGCATATCTAGAAATAAACTTATTGTAATATCAACTTGAACATAAGTATAAAAATGAAGAACATGAATTTTAATATTGTGGTTGATTTCATAGCCCCATTTGACTTCAACTAGCATATATCATTTTTTTTCAAAATATTTGTGAAGAAGAAATTTGGTAATTTCATTAATAAAGTAAAAGTGCTCAAATAGAGGCCGGGGGATGGACAACCAATAATATGTTTCCTTTTCAAGTTGTTATCACTAAGAGTCTCCCTCAGACTGCGATAAGATAAGCCAAGTACCCATCATAATGTTTGGAGGGTGTTGGTTTTATGAGTGGAGGTTAAATGAACAAAACTCAGTACAAGAATGATTTTAACACAGAAACTGGACAATCAAAGCACAGGGAAGTGAGGTCCTCATTAACTTCAGTCAGTGATTTGAGTTTAAGTGTGAGAAGAAGGAATACTTAGTGAGAGAGGTGAACAATACTGCCATGGGCATCCGTCTTTCAAGTAGCTTGGTGAAGAAAAACTAAGGCTTAAGAGCACTCTTGAACTCAAGTTTCAAACACTAAGATATGTCAAAACAACATAATAATCAAACCTACATTATCATGCAACAACGACAACTCGACTAGATCCTCCATGCCCGAGCCTTTCAGCATAAGGGGAAATAAGGTAACAAGGAAGATGACTAAAATTGGTCACAACACTACTGTAATCAAGCCTACATTAAAATAGAACCACAACCCTCGACTGGATTCTCCATGTCCGAGTGTTTCGGCACAATTTAAACAAAGGAATGAAAGAAGTTGACTTTTATTAATGCGAAAGTCTCAAATTTGACACATAACCAAAGAACAGTTATGGCATCAAAATTACACAGTAGGGAGATCAACTCAACCAGTTGACGACCTTAACAAAATCTTGAACTGATCCATTTATACTCAGCTCAGTCCACAAATATCAGGGGTGTGATCTGGCCATTCCATTCAAAGCCTTTCGTCTGTGCCTTCTTCTATCAGACTATGTGTGTATCCTCCTGTCAGACGCAAATTCATCTCAGCATGGGCCTGTAGCAAAACTCATCCACCGTGGTACCTCGGGTTGATAGCACTGTCTCCACGACCAGACCCTTGACGCCTTCTATTTATGGAGTGAGTAGAGGTTTCAACTACCACTCCTTTCTCATTAATTGATCATTCATTGGGACCGGGAGGAGGCTTAATACCTAGGGGGTTTCCACGTGTTGTTTTTGGATTTGATTCTATATGATCATGTGATTGCGGGGTCATCAAAGGAGGTTTGGATACACACCATTTTTTATCCCGCAATCCACCACCTTCTCCCACGTATCTCTTTCACTATACGATGGTTTCATATGTGGGACCGCTCAAGAGTTTTATCTTTCAAGCAAGATGCATCCCTGCAATGAAACATGGTCGTTGATCTAATTGTGATCTACGATCTGGGTGCACATACTAAATTTTGTGCCATCACTAAAGTTTATCCACCTGCCAACTTTAGGGTCATTCTAACAGTGCTTGGAGATGGCGCTACCTTGGCGCTAAACAAGAAGACTTCTCATAGGATGATATGATGTGGTGGTCCAACATCACTATGCTGATGTGTCATGAAAAGAGAGGTGACACTTGTGACTAGGAAACAAGCTGATGATATGCCCAAAAGTGCCTGGACTAGGTGCCACGTTTCATCGCCAGATGGATGCCAGGTGTCGTGACTTAAGAGAATGCCACATATCTAAACTGATGACTACCACATACTTTGTCACTTTCGAGCTTGGGGGCGGTATACCTATAGAGATAGAGCTTCGAAGTGAACTACGACCATCGATTTGGGGAGGATACGTGGCACGGATCTGTTAACTTTGGGAGAAAACATTCTGGATGAAAACAGGAGCGAGGAGGCTGAAATTCTCAAAGCCAGGAGTCCCGAAGCAAACTACCACCATTAGATTTGGATGGACACGTGGCAGCGATTTGTGGACTTTGGGAGAAAATGCTCTAGATGAAAGTGAGAGGGGAGGAAATAAAACTTTGAAATCCTCCAAGTTCTGCAATTTATAAGTGTTGTTTGAAAATACCTCAGAAATATTTCAGGGACCAATCCATAAGGCTTCGAATTTACCATGTTTTCCTTTGTCTTTCTTGGGGGCATCCCACTTGAGCACCAGATCCCCCAGCTGAAAATCTTCCTTTCTTTCACTCTTATCAAAGGCTCTTGTTATTTCCTACTGATGATCCTGCGCTTTATCAAGCAGTTGCTCCCTGGTCTATTGTACTTCTACCAGTTGCAGTATCCTCCTAACCATATCATCAGGTTCTCCTTGGTAGTCTTGGAGGAACTTTTCCACAGGCAAGGCGAGTTGAGTAGGAAAAATAGCTTCAACCCCATACACAAGGTTAAAAGGGGAAATGTCAAGTGAGCTTTTGGTTGTAACTTTGTCAACCCATAATGAAAATTTCAGCTTTGAGTCCCAGGCTTTCGTGTTGTCTTCTAACAATTTCTTGATGATATTTATGAGGCTTTTGTTAGAGGAATATGCCAAACCATTTCCCTGAGGGTAGTAGGGAGTAGAGTGGATTAATGTAATCCCATACTACTTATATAAATTAATTAATGGCTCATCTCTGAAAGAGGTAGTATTGTATGTAACAATCCTACTTGGACAACCAAATCTGGATATGATATCTTCAAGGAAGCTTATGATTACCTTGTGGGAGGCACTCCTTTCTGGGATGGATTCTATAAATTTGGTAAAATAATCAGTGGAAGTCAAAATCCACCTGTGTTGGCCACTTGAGGCTGGGTGGATCTCTCCAATGAAGTCAAGACCCCACTGTTGAAAAGATCCAGAAACCATTACAGGTTTCAAAGGAAAATATTTGAGTTGTTTCTTTCTAGCAAACTTTTGATACTTGACACAAGCTCTAATATTTGCACAAACATCAGTAAAAAGGTTGGGCCAGAAATACCCAGCTCTGAGGATCTTATAAGTTGTGGTCCTCCAAAAATGATGCCCTCCACATGAGTTGTCATGAAAATCACTCATATCTCTTTGGGCCTCATGTGGATCTAGACATCTTAACATAACTCCTAGAGGATCCTTCCAATACAAAACCTGATGAATGAGACAATATTTGATTGCTTTGAGTTTCAAAGATCTCACCTTGCTTTTGTGCAAACCATCAGGAGGCCTCAAATTCTGCAAAAAATATATGATGTTTTTATACCAGATGCATTCTGCAGGGTTGAGGCTAACATGAGAGTCTTTATCAACAATCTCAGTTTGTTGATTTTCTGAGTGTGTGTTCATGAAATTAACCCCCAACGCCTTGCAATTTAATTCAACTAGTAACCTAGCTAAACCTTGTCCTTTCACCAATTTGGTGGGTTTTATTTCCAAGTCAAACTCCATAATTTTGGCAATCCATTTTCTTCTCTTCCCATCTATATCAGCCTGGATCAATATCTCTTTTACTGAGGTTGAGGGGACATATGCAATAATTTTTGAATGCTGAACGTAGATTCTGAAAGCCTTCAAGGATTTGACCAAAGAATATTCCTGCTTCTCCATGATATCATACTTTATTTCTGCATCCCTCAATGCTCTGATGAAAAAGGAAACAGGTTGCTCTAACCCCTCTGCATTTTTCTGTAGCAAAAAAACATCCAATGTATCATATGAGGCAAAATAAAATATCATAAATTCCTTAGAATAGTCAGGGATGATGAGCACAAGTGCTTCAGTCAAATCCCTCTTGATTTGGTCTAAAAAATTTATGGACTCAGTAGTCCATTTCACTACGTTCCCCTTTCTAAGCATGGTTGTAATGTGTTTAACCAACTCAGCGAAATTTGAAATGAACCTCCTTAGAAAGTTGATTTTACCCAAGAAAGATTGAACCTCTTTTTTAGATCTAGGAAAAGATAAGGTCTGGATGGCCTCTACTATGCTTGGATCAATTCTTACTCCTTATGTTGACACAATATGCCCCGATAATTTACCATCTTCCATAGCAAACAAGGATTTCTTAGGATTGAGGGAAATACCAAACCTTTTGCACTTCAAGAAGACGGTCTTTAGGTGATGAAACTTCTCTTTATCGGACCTTGAGAATACTGTAATATCATCCAGATAGATGACTACAAATTTGTCATTTTCCCCAATGAAGGCAATGTCCATGGCTCGCTGGAAGGCTGCTCTTGGATTCATCAATCCAAAGGGAATTTTAGAATACGTGAATATGCCCCAAGGAGTAGTGAAAGTTGTCTTCTCTCTATCTTCAGGCAGGAAAGGAATATTATTGTAGCCAGAGAAGCCATCAATCATAGACACCTAGATGAACCAGTCACTCTCTATAAAATGTGTTCCATCTCTGGCAATGGGTAGTTGTCCTTTTTGGAGCTCCTGTTCAAATTCTTGAAGTCTACACATAATCTGATTTACCCATTCTTCTTCCTCACATACACCAAATTAGCCACCCATTCTGAAAATCTCAAGGGGATGATGATCGGTGCATCCAACAACTTTTTCACTTCTTTTTCCATAATAGGCAACAACATGGGATTTATCTGTCTGAGTTTCTTCCTGAAAGGTTTGGCGTCTTCTTTCAAAGTTATTTTGTGTTCAATGATGTTGGTGTCATATGTTCTCAAATCTTCATATCTCCAGGAAAACACATTATAAAACTCACTCAAAAGCTTGACATACTCGACCCTTTGCTCATTTGACATACTGCTAGACAATTTGACATACTTGGGATCTTTCTTTGTTCCTAAATTGCATTCATTCACATCAACCTCCTTAGTTAAACCTTTAACCTTTAGAGCAACATCATTTCTTTCAAACAATCTCTCCAAGGGGACAAGTCCCTTTGGAATATGGTTACTAGGCAACTGAACAATATGATGGTCAACAATTTTATTAAGAAAAACATCAACATGAGGGATTTCTTCATAATCCTGATCCTGATCAATATGCAAATCAGAAAATTCATCCACGGTCTCAAGATTTTTTTTTATCTCAACATCATCCTCAAAGACCTTCCAATGTTTGACATTGTCAGGAATAGAGGGTCTATACTTTACTTCCACATCATACTTGAGTTTGGGGGCCAAAGGGACCTTGAAATTACTTGTTGAGATAGCCAAGGAATATGCCATAGTGTTCTCCTCTCTTAGAACAAATGAAATATTAAAAGCCAAGAAAAAACTATCAATCATATCCCAGACTTCATTTTTGTAGGCCCTTAACCTGGGGTGCTTAGTGTGATACAGATTTCTGACTTGATGAACAATCAACTGAACATCTCCAAAAACTACTAGTTCTTCAATTTTCATGTCTTTGGCAGCTCTCAAACCCAAAACAAGAGCCTCATATTCTACCACATTGTTTGAAATTCAAGCTTATAAGATAGAGATATGATCTCTTGGGTAGGGGAAATGAACATTACCCCAACACCAACACTTTCTCGAGAATAGGCTCCATCAAAAAAAAAATTTCAAACAGAGGTATTGGGAGGAGGGTCTTAACAAGAGATGATGGGTTGCTTTCTGATTTCAATAGGTGTTTGAGGAGAATCAATGAGTTGTAGCATGTTGGTTCCTAAATCAGTATCAACTGCAAAAATGGGGTGGTTAGTCAGATTTGCTTCATCACTGATAATGTAAGAAAGTTGTGCTTCCCTATAAAGTCTTATATGTTCCCCCCCAAACACAAGAATAGTGGCATATGAAAGATCCATATGCAAAGTTCCCCCTAGTCTTTTGATCCAAGATCTAGATAAGATCATCCCAAACTTAGGGGGAACATCAACCACCACAATATCCATTACCACACTTTTCATTGGCAATTGGAACAAGGAAATAGCCAAGTCTTTAATAACCCTGAGGCACTTCACCTTCCTGGAATCAAACGAGTACAGTTCATGGTAATTTTTTGTAACCTCCAACCCAAGATCATCCATGACAATATTAGGGATGAGATTGTGAGATGCCCCTGAATCCATCAAGCAATTGTGCAACACTTTATCATGAATGTTCAATGATGTATAGAAAGGAGGGGAGGAATCATCCTTATCCTCTACCAAAGGCCCCAATATGACAGTTGGTTTTTAATCTTGGAGGTTGAATAAGTCTGTGGGATGAGATGAAGGTTCAGGCTACAACATTTTGGAAAGGTACATTTTGAAGTCCTCATTCTTGACTAACTCTGAAAAAGGTACAGGGATTTTAATCTTTTGAATCTCGTTCTCAAAACTAAAAGAGAAGGGAGGCTTATGAATCTCTTTCACTTCTGGGATAGGGCTCTTAACCACTACCTGGGGGGTCTGTGCCTCTTTTTCTTTGTTTCTAGTTGTCACATCCTTAGCAGGATTCACTGTTCCAGTAGGCTAATCAGGAATGTCAAGCTTTTCCTCTTTCTTCTTGGACCTGAGGTTGTATCTATTTAGATTGCCACTGGTCCTTTCCCCTTTGCTCAGCTCATTTAGTTGGTTGCCTTTGAGAGCCTATTCATATGTAGATTGAGTTAAATGAGGGGATGAAGAGGTGTCACCAAGACAATGGATTTCAGGATTTGCATCTTCTTCCTCTCCTTCTTCATCAGTAACAAGGTTATTTTGGAGAGGAGGTTGTATTTTCTTATCATCCTTGTCCCTATTTCTTTGATCTCTTTGGATGATCTGAGGGGCATTAGTGGGTATTCTAAAATTACCCTTGTTATCAGTGTTCTGGGCATTCCTATAGCTCTGCTTTCCCTCAAATTTCAATTTATCCATTTCTGCAGACAATGATTTTACCAGTTTTGTCAACTCATTCACTTGAGGGTGGGAAGCAGAGGAACCAGAGGTTGAAGCTTCATACCTACCTTTTCTTTTGTCTCTATCATCCTTACTCCTACGTTTTTCAATTTCCAATATATTGGACTCTACTTTAATGGTTGCATCTTTCATATGAGCCAAGGAGGTAACTCTTCTTTCTCTCAGCAGGAGGAAAAACTCAAGGTCAAAAGCACTAGCATAAGTGATCTTGGCAGAGGTTTCAGTAAGATTAATTTCAGTGGGAATCTTATTGTACATCTTATTAAACCTCTTTGAGAAGTCCGAAACAAATTCCCCCTTTTCTCTCTTAAGTGCCCCAAATTATGTAATATAATAAAGGAAATCTATTTTATCCCCCCAATGTCTTAAAAATGCATCATCTAGAGCTTCAATCCCATCAATAGATCCATGAGTCAATCCCCTGAACCATTTTCTAGCCTCACCATCAAGGCTTTGTACAAAAAGTCTCATCCATACATACTCATTTTCAATATTAAGATTGTCTGCATAACTGTAAAAGGTTGAAAGGTGTTCTTCTGCAATTATGTATTCCTCCCCTGTAAACTTGGGTATGTATTTGAGGTAATCTCCAACTTGGAGGGAATTAATAGGATGAGGTAAAATTAGAGGGGCATACCTAGTAGCCACTATGGAATCCATTATGTTTCTAGGAGGATTAGAACCCATCATTGGGATGTGAACTGTAGGAGAACCAGGGGGAGATGGAGTTTGGACAAGTGAGACTGGAATTGTGTTTCTAGGGGAGAAGGGAAACAATTGAGTGTTGGAGGGGAATAATATAGGGTTTAAAGGAAAAGAAGTTTCCCCCTCTTTGGACAAAAAAACTTTAATAGGGGGAGGAGTAGGAAAACCCATAGTGGGAAAATCTTCTAAGCTCCTGGGTCTACACCATTTTACAATATCAGGGGAAACATGGGTGTCAAAACTTTTTTCCAAATGAGATATAGAAGGGGAGAATTCAACAGGAAAACTTCCAAAATTTAAACTTATGGAAAATCCAAAAGATGGTACAATAGGAGAATTAGATGCATCTACTGGAGTTTTAAAAGAAGAAGTTTGTAAATTACCAAAATCACCTGGTACAACAGCTGAAAGTCCTTCTTGAGAGGCCTTTCCTTTCTTGATAATATTTTTTGGGTCAACTTCAGGTGTTGCCAGAGGCATCTATGGAGTAGACCTTGTGTGTCTGACTTTAGAAGCCACAAATGAAGCAGTGGTATCGCGAGGTGCAATTTGCAATCTTCGAGGTACTGATTTCTGATGCACCTTCAGAATCATAATTTCTTTGTCGTCCAATCCCAAGGAAATGTCTTCAATTTGTTCCACGATAATGACGCCATGAATGTTAGCACTGAGATTCACCCTCATACTGCGAGAGGATAAGCCTAGTACCCATCAGAATTTTTGGTGGATGTTGGTTTTATGAGTGGAGGTCAAATGGACAAAACTCGGTACAAGAATTATTTTAACACAGAAACTGGACAAGAAAAGCAGAGGAAAGTGAGGTCCTCATTAACTTCAGTCAGTGATTTGAGTTTAAGTGTGAGCAGAAGAAAGACTTAATGAGAGAGGTGAACAAGACTTCCATGGGAATCCATCTTTCAAGCATCTTGGTGAAGAAAAACTCAGGCTCAAGAGCACTCTTGAACTCAAGTTTCAGACACTGAAATATGTCACAACAACATAATAATAAAACCTACATTATCATGCAACTATGACAACTCAAATGGATCCTCCATGCCCGATCCTTTCATCATAAGGGGAAATAAGGTAACAAGGAAGATGACTAAAACTAGTCACAACACTACTGTAATCAAACCTACATTACAATAGAACCACAACCCTCGATTGGATCCTCCATGCCCGAGTGTTTCAACATAGTTTAAACAAAGGGATGATAGAAGTTGAATTCTATTAATGCGAAAGTCTCAAATTTGATACGTTACCAGAGAATAGTTATGGCATCAAAATTAAATAGTAGGGAGCTCAACTCAACCAGTTGATGACCTTAACAAAATCTTGAGCTAATCCATTTATACTCAACTCAATCCACAACTACCAGGAGTGTGTTATGGACATTCCATTCAAAGCCTTTCATCTGCACCTTTTTCTGTCATATTGTGTGTGTATCCTCCTGTCAGACACAAATTCATCTCAACATGGGCCTGTAGGAAAACTCGTCCACCGTGGTACTTCGGGTTGACAACTCTGTCTCCACAGCCAGACCCTCCATGCCTTATATTTATGGAGTGATTCTAGGTTTCAACCACCACTCCTTTCTCATTAACTAATCCTTCATCGGGATCGGGATGAGGCTTAATACCTAGGGGGGTGTCATGCGATGTTTTCGTATTTGATGCTATATAAGCACGTGATTGCGGGGTTGTCAAAGGCGGTTTGGATACACACTATTTTTAAGCCCGCACTCCACCACCTTCCTCCATGTATCTCTTTTACTATACCATGGTTTCAATTGTGGGACCACTCAAAAATTTTATCGTTCGAGCACGTTGCATCTCCGCAATGAAACGTGGTCGTTGATCTGATCACGATCTACGATCTGGGTGCACCCACTAAATTTAGCGCCATCACTAAATTTTATCCGCCTGCCAACTTTAGGTTAATTCTAACTGTGCTCGGAGATGGCGCTACCTTGACACCGAACAAGAAGACTTCCCAGAGGATGATCTGACGTCACTATGCTGACGTGTCATGAAAAGAGAGGTGACACGTATCACTCAAAAAAAAGTGGATGATATGCCAAAAGGTGCCTGGACTGGGTGCCATGTGTCATTTCTAGATATATGACAGGTGTCGCGACTAACAAGAACGCCATATATCTAAACTGATGACTGCCACATACTTTGTCACTTCAGAGCTTGGGGGTGGTATACCTATAGAGTTGGAGCTCTGAAGTGAACGACGATCGTCAATATGGGGAGGACATGTGGCATGGATCTGTTAACTCTGGGAGAAAACATTATGGATGAAAACGGGAGCGAGGAGGTTTAAACTCCCGAAGCCTGAAGTCCCGAAGCAAACTACCACTGTTAGATTTGGATGGACACGCGGTAGCAATTTGTGGACTTCGGGAGAAAATGCTCCAGATGAAAGCGAGAGGGGAGGAGCTAAAACCCCCAAAGCCTCGATTCCTGAATTAAATATTGATCGTCCAATGGAGAAGGACGCGTGGCACTTTATCTTTAACTCCGGGAGAAAACATTTCGAATTAAAATCGAGAGTGGAGATGTTGAAACTCCTAAAGCTCGAAGTCCTGAAGCAAACAATGATCGTCCGCTCTGGAACACACGTGGCACCTAATGTTTAACTCGGGGGATTTTGTCTAGCGCTAGACCTCATGAAACTTTGACATGTCAAATACACGCGAGCCGCTAATCTAAACTGCTCCTAGGATCTCCGCCGTTGAAAATTGAACCCGGCCGTTACTTGTATTTTAAGCCCGAAATGGGTTGCTTCTGAATGTTGTGTTTGGACGCTTTTGTGCAACAAAGGACTTGGTCATCCTGCGACCCTTTAATAGCTTTATGTGATAACACGAGTGAAGGAATCAAGGAAGAGAGAGGGAAATAAGAGATCGTTCGCTCAACAACGTTGAGATGAGAACGAAACTTTTTGGGTGGGGCCCCAACTCCCGCATCGTGAATTAGTGTTTCTATGTTCTATCTACATTACAAATGGAATTTAATGTTGGTTTGAAACTATGTGAAATTCATTTATGTTTCCATAGAAGCCTCATGTGATCGACACAATGCATTGTCATATAATTGTTCAATGCTTCATATTTGATCAAATTACTTGAGTCAATAAAATATTTTAAAATTACGAGACTATCGAACCATGCAAATGAGAAGAGGTGTTAAATCCAACAAAGAAGCACCAACCAAGATTCCAAGGAAATTTTTTAATAGTAAATCTATAAGAAAAATAGTGGGTAATATATATTTATCCATAGACATTGGAGTGAGTTCTTTGCACCAAAGCATTGAACATACTTGTCATAAATACAGGTAGAGGAGTTAAAAAAAAAAAAAACATGCATGCAATTATGTGTTGTTCATCGAGTGCGACAACATGCAGGAGGTATCGACAAGCTCTTGAACATGCATACAAAACTAATTACCATGTTTTTTTAGGAACTCCTTTCATTCTTCTCCTCTGAAGTTCAATGTTGGTTGCGACAATCTCAACATCTTGCGGAAGACCTGAGGTGACAAAGAAACATGAGAGTGGTTCCACAATGGAATAATTCTTTGGCTTGAAATAGGTCTCTTGATGCACCAAGAGACCACCTCCTTACAGTCAAAGACTTCAAGGACACAGCCTGCATGAGAAATTCTCGAGGTCCAAATTACTTTGTTATGGGTGGAAGGGGACCAAGAGACCACCTCCTTACAGGAAAATACTTCAGGGACACAACCTGCACGAGAAATTCCAGAGGTCCAAATTACTTCATTATGGGCGGAAGGGGATGAGTAGTAGGAATATGTCTTGGACCACTAGGAGTTCTGGTCCTTACCCCCTAAGATGTTAATTGTATCTCCAGAGAACAAGAGAGTGGTCCCACAATTGAATAATTCGTTATCTTGAAATATATCTTTTGACGCACCAAGAGACCATCTCCTTATAATCAAAGACTCTAGGGACACAGCCTGCACTAGGGACAAATCCAAACCCAATACAAAACCCTAAAATAGAAGGAAAGGATACATCTCTGAGGGAGAGGACTGCCACCTGAGTCAAGAGACTCAAAATCTCGAGTTGCAAAGCGGCTATTGTGTTCAACGTCTATTTATTTTCTAAAACCCCTTCCTTTGGTCTTGTTAGGGCCGCCATCGTCGAGCTGGGAAGTTCCCCCTGTTATGGTGGATTTCAATTTGGGCACGAAGTGGGAAGATCGTCTGCATTGCCACCATCCATCGTTTTATCATCGTCCATCATATCGTCTTCTTTCAACTCGAAATCGACCGCATCAACGTATGCGCTGAGAATCAATGTAGCGGGGTTTGTCTAAGCAAGGGGGGTTTCCTTGGAATTCTTTGGCTTGAAATATATCTCTCGGCGCACCAAGGGACCATCTCCTTACTTGCTTCTGGGAGGAAGGAGATGAGTAGCAATAATATGCCCTGGACCACTAGAAGTTCTGGTCATCATGCCTGAAGATGTTTACTGTATCTGTACATAATTGTTGTCGAGTTGTTGCCATAATTTGACGAGAACATTCGTTTTTTCCAGATGATGTTTGAAATGAACACTCGGAAGGAATAATATAACCCTCCGCAAATCTTGGTTTAATGTGTATCAATGGGACATATCCTCGAGCCTTTTGCTGATTAATGACAATTTCTACGGTTCCTGCATAATGAGTTGTTGTCATTAAAGCTTACTAATTGCATACTTAGAAAAAAGTGTGAAGGTGGTGGGGACGACGAAGGCAATTCAGGATTGGAGATTTTGTGAATCCGCCAACCGAACTACGTGCAAAAGAGATTCCATGATGCTTGAAATGAACACTTGGAAGGGATAATATAACCCTCTGCAAATCTTAGTTTAATTCGTATTAATGGCAGATCTCCTCGATCCTTTCGGACATTAATGACAAACTTTACGGTTCCTGCATGATGAGTTGTTAGCATTAAAGCTTAGTAATTTCATATCTAGAAAGAAGTGCGAAGGTGGCAGGGATGGTGAAGAGCGATTAAGGATTGGACATTTTATGAACCCACCAACCCGACTACCCATGAAAGAGATTCCAAGAAATGGACAAGTATGGAAAGCGATCAGTCGGGCTTCAAAACAGGGTCACAAGTTATACTCAGGAGACGTGAGGGCCCGATGGTCAAATTGTATGTCTCCGAACTTTTGACTGCAAAATGTGTAACACGGAACATGACATGATGACGGACTTCAGCGGTCAATTTGTATATCATGGAACTCTTGGTGTTGTTTGTAGGTCACAGAACAATGGAAGCGCAATGTTGAGAAAGCCTGCCTGGGAACCGATGATGGAAAAAGTGGCCAATTATGGAATGGGGAAGCGGTCGGTCAAACTTGTGATATAAAAGCATGAGACATATTTGGAAAAATGACTAAGTAACCAGAAAGGGAAAGTAGAGGAGAAAAATAAAGGGGAATTTGGTTATCAATTTGTATATTGGGGAAGTCTGGGTGTTGTTTGCAGGGGGCAGAACAATGGAAGCGCAATGTTGAGCGTGCCTGGAAAAGAACCCGCAATCGAAAAATTTGTTGAGTATGGAATGGGGAAGCGGTCAGTCGGACTCGTGATATAAAAACATTAGTGGAAATCTGAATGCGTGAATCTACCAACCCGCACACTTAGACATTTTCCAAAAAATGACTAAGTAACCAGAAAGGGAAAGTAGAGGGGAAAAAGAAAGGGGAAGGAAATTTTTGGAAGTAGGAATTGGTCTTAACAAAGCCCCATTTATGGTCTTAACAATAACTATGAAGTGCATTAGACAGGTGAACAGGATCTTCAATCAAGGAACAGAGAAAGTGAGTCATGGTTATACTTTCTAGGATGTGTTTGCATAAGAGAAGCATCGAAAAGGTACAAAAAAATCAATGGAATATTGTTCAAGTAAAATTATTGTACTGTCAACTTCACCGTAAGTATAACAACGACGAATTTTCATTTTAATTTTTTGTGATTGATATCATAGTCCCATTGGACTTCACCTAGCATATATCATTTTATTTCAAAATATTTCTGAAGAGGAATTTTGGTAATTTCATCGATCAAGTAAAAGTGCTAAAATGAACTACATATTACATTTGTTTCACAGAGCTTACATTAAAAGGAAAAGCAGGTCTTGTATATTCTTTAAGATCATAGAAAAACTGCTAAGAACCTGAATCTATGATCCAACCATAATTCAAAAATCAGGCCCATGAGAACCTTGAACTACAGTACGAAAGCACATGAACAAAAGTATGCCAAAGAAAAGACAGGAAAAATTCAATGGAGATCGGGCATGGTATCCCATCTATAACCAAATCCCCAGATGGTCGCCAAGAAATTTGTCGATTACTATATTACTATGAACCAAGATCACGTTGATCTGACAATGTTCTAACATTACTTATTCTGGAAAAGAGTGTCAACATTTAACTTAATGGAGTTCGAACAATGCCAAATTTGCAATATTATTGAAAATGTCTGATGGTTCCATTTAGAGGAGAGCCATTTTGACGGCTCAAAGGATGGACCCGATTTATTCACAGTTGGATACTTTGTATGAGGTATGTCCTCATGCTTCTCATTCTTGGACTAAACAATCTTATGCGCTTCTAGTTCAATTTGTCATTGCACTGCAAAATTCTATTCATATCCTCATTGGGTAGAATGGACAGATACAGATGAGATTGTTTCGTTTCTTGTCAATGCTTGATATGAATTTTTTTTTTTGGTTCAGTTGATATGCAATATGGCATTGTCCTCATTTAATGTAATTTTTCTATTGACGCAAAAGTAGCGTAACATGTAGACATTGTTTTCCTTTTTATGTAAGTATACTTTGTATGGAAATTATGCCAACCCAGGAAGCACATCTTGTAATACAAGTTGTTTAATTGTACAATGTACAATTGTGTTGTTGAGGGTTCAGATGGCAGCGTTGAGGCAATGTCTATATATGTAAAGGAATTTTTTACTGCATCATAGGAAATCAATTGTGCCATCATATATGAAAGCGGAGGCATAAGCAGGAGAGTTTCATTTGGCACATACACGCTCGAAGGGGGCCGAGTACGCATTTGTTGCAACCAAAACACCCTCAACCTGTGCACGTGAGCATAGTAGTTAATATATTGAACAATATAATATAGAAGTGTACAACAAAAAAGCTACACAAATTTGTTCAAGGCAATTTTTATGAGAAAAGTGTGGATGGAATTGTAGATGTAAACGCACAACATTTTTCGAGCTAGTTAGTTTCTTGAGATCTTGTACTATGTCTATTCACAATTATGTTACAAATGTTCCTTGGGTTGTGTGAAAGATCATTTCTTTAACATCTCTTTTCTTTGTTATATTTTTGAAAAGCGTAAGTGGAAATTGTCTGTTATGCAATTGTTTTTCCATTGAGAAAAATAAATTTGTATAGGTATCGAACAATTGCAGCTGCAACATGGAACAGTGTAATAGTTGTGTAACATAACTAAGATATATGAGCATGTGAAAGTAAAGGACAAAACTGGTATGGAGAATGATACCATTACCTTGTCATTGTCTGACTCTCCATATTTTATATGGAGAATGTGTTGTGAGCCAACTTTTCTTGCGAGTGTGATAGTTGCACCAATGGTTCTGATTGGGTACGTGTCGTTGCTCTGTGCAAGTTAGCTGATTTTTGTGTCCGGTACGAAACAATATTGTGAACAAATAGTGGGAATTTTTTCCACAATACTTGTTTCGTTGAGCGATATAATCTAATCACAATCACCACAGTCATATATTGTTTTCGGCAATATATTAAAATTTGTAATGGATATCCCATTACCTGACAAGATATTTTCTACATGTTTCTGGACAAGTTGTGTAGGGATAGTCAGTGTGACTGTCATCATGGCTTCATTGTTTTTCATGTCAACATGCACAATGCATCTAGTTTTGTTTGATTTGTCTAAGTAGGTGATATACATGACCATTATGTCCTCGACGAACACTTTTCTAGTTCAATGGCTATTCAAGCCTTCTATCGATAGTATATTGGGTGTTATAAGTTTAGACCTGGTGACATTTTTTGAACAAAAAAAGTAATATGAATGGCAGCCTGTATCATTTTTTTTTGGCATAAATGTAGAAGTAGATGCATAATTTGGACAAAATATGCAGGTCAGAGTTTTGTAACCATACCTCTTAGTGTGCAGAGCTTGCACTATGTTGGGTGTTTCAATTGCACTCGTTGATACTTCTTGTGAACTGCAAAACATGTGTTGCAGATGACATCAACATATTTATCATGGCATAGATGAATAAATAACTCAGGATATTTGTTTGGTAAACATAGCAAGAGCACAATGTATGAATCTTTACCTTTGTCCTTGTCGTTATGTTGATGTTTGCGATGATTGACTACTCATGCCCATGCCCATGCCACTTGTCCAACTTTTTATGATGCAAGCATGTGTACATGAACATCAGAATGACTAAATAAGCATATGCATTTTATATTGTTCATAATTGTTCTGGATGTCACATACATGCTCGAAGGGGATGGAGTATGAAATAGGGTGTCAAGGGATACTCAAGAAAAGTGAGGACCCGACG
>ML820100.1:25426-59781 GCA_009831015.1 Picea engelmannii | reverse complement strand
TAGAGAGTGGAAAAATAGAAAAGGGGAGGGAAATTTTCGGAAGCGGGAAGTCTCAACAAAGGCCGATTGTTGCCAAATCATCGTTTTCTAGTCCAATATTTTATCCACCTACTTGTTTTATGTGTTTGATTTATTATCACTATTGGTATACCTTTTCGAAGATTGTACTTCAACTTCCTATGTTGTCGCATATAAGATTTCATCCTCTTGTCCAACTAATCGTTTTTTTTCAATGTAGCAATGCAGAAAATATAATGGACATGAAGGTAAGTTGGTATGTAGAAAGACATGTAAAAAAATAAATATAGTTCTATTTATTTCAATGTAGCAGCACATAAAATACAGTTGACATGAAGATAAGTTATTATGTAGGAAGATATGTAGTATCTACATACAATAAATTAGGTGCAAAGCAGTAGAATAAATATACAGACAATAAATGAAATACAAAAAGATGGAATATGAAATAAGAGTAGAAGCATGCACCTTTGTATCTCCTCTTTTACATTTGTGGTTAAGAGTCCTTCGTCTTCTCCTGTTATTTTGTTTGTTTCAATGTGGGAACGCACAAAATAAAATGAACATGAATGTAAGTTGGTGTGTAAGGGAAAACAAGTAATATGTACATACAGTGAATGAAAATCAAAGGAATAGAATAAAAGAGAGTTAGAAGCATGAACCTTTGTTTTTCTTGATCCATGGTTGTGGTTATATAGAATTTTTCCTGGCCAAAATATATTACAATCCATAAAATATTAAGAAGTTGGATGATCCTAGCTGAATGATTTGGTTTTGTGCAACAAAGTATCCAAATATGCTTTGAGACATGGAAATATGATTTTGTAATAGGTTTGATGTATATTTCATAATTCAAGTACAAGACAAAATGTATCATGGTCAGACCAATTTGTGTATAAGATAAAGAGGGTGTATTGTGATATGGGCACATTTGACCATACATGGTCAATAAGTGTGTTTTGTACATGCTTTATCTTAACCAAAATAAAGCGAAGATTGTAATTGCACATGTAGTTTTCCAATTCTTTTGTTATGGCACTATTTAGTAGCATGTCAACACTGAAGTCTCCTAGAATGATAATGGTTTCGTTCAGATGTAAATGGTGTAATGCATTTGAAAAAAAAAAATCATTATGTTGACAATGTTGCACACGGAGCAGCATATAGATTGAATATTGCAATTTGTAATCCACAAAAAATTACTCTTGCTAGCACCATCTCAACATTTTTTTCTTCTACAAGAACATTTTTCAAAGGCATGTAGGTACTCATTCCCGGGCAAGGTGGGAATATCGTCGAGGGAATGGTGGGAAGGTTAAAGAATTTCCTTATTCAATTGAGGCGTTAGATCTCCACTTCGTCACATAAGGTAAAGGACCGGGATTTGTAATGTTAGAGAAAATGATAGCCGGAGTTGTGCACACAACATTGGCATACATATGGTTCAGAGTTTGGAGAAAAAATTGGAGCAAAATTTAAGAGGAGGGAAAGATATGCCAACCTCTATGGAAAGTCTGCAACATAGGAGTAATGAATAAATACCTAAACATTCTTATTTACAAACTGTAAATAGTAAATAGTAAAGAATGAATACGAATGAAACTATGGTATAAAAACTTACTCATCAATGATGAACGACAGAATCGCAGGTCCAATTGCGAGTGCATGATTTCAACCCTGCAAAGTGTAATAACAGGTCCTAGAACTACCTAGGATTTGCATTCCAGGTCCTAGAACTTTTTTCTTTATAACTTACTGAAATATATCACCGACAAAGATGGATAATGCCTGGCAATGGTGTGCAATTTTGTTGCAGCTCAGATAGCGGTGTACCATACCTATCTGTTCTACACCTACCTATAGTTTTTTTCTACAAGAACATCCTGCAAAGGAAACAAGTTTGACATCGTCTTTTTCATGTGAAAGACACAGGTTCAATTCCCGTACGAGATAGGTAGGTACTCATTCCCGGGAAAGTTGGGAATATCATCAAGGGCAAGGTGCGAAGGCTAAATAATTCCTTATTCAATTGAGGCATTAGATTTCCACTTTGTCACATATGACAAAGGACCGAGATTTGTAATGCTAGAAAAAATGGCAGCTGGAGTTGTACAGATGACATTGGCATGCACATGGTGCACAGCCTGGGGAAAAAATTGGAGGAAAATTTAAGAGTAGGAGAAAAAGATATGCCAACCTCTATGGAAAGTCTGCAGGATAAGAATGATGAATAAATACTTAAGCATTCTTACTTGCAAACTGCAAACAGTAAACAGTAAACAACGAATACAAATGAAACTATGGTATTGAAACTTACTCATCAATGATGAACGACAAAATCGCAGACCCAATTGCGGGTGCAGGACTTGAACCTTGCAAATTGAAAAAACAACTCCAACTGTCATTGTAGGACCCCAACCTTGCAAAGTTGAAGAAAACAAAAGAAAGCAACAAGAAACAAACCAGTGAGCAAGCACGAACACATCCAATGCAGGTGCAGGACCTCAACCCTGCAAAATTGAACCAAACAACAAGAAGCAGCAACCAACAAACCAGTGAACAAGAAACAACCAGTGAACCAGTAAAGAATATATGTATCTTCAATGATGACTAAATTGCATTCCAAACATAGAAGAAATATGAAACATATGATGACAATGCAAGTGGAAATACTTAAACATTCTTACTTGCAAACTGTAAACAGTAAACAACAAACAATGTATACAAATGAAACTATGGTATTGAAACTTGCTCGTCAATTATGAACGAAGGAATCCCAGGTCCAATTGTGGGTGCAGGACTTGAACTTTGCAAAGTGAAAATACAACTCCAACTGCGGGTGCAGGACTCCAACCTTGCAAAGTTGAACCAAACAAAAGTAAGCAGTAAGCAACAAATCAGTGAAAAAGCACCAAAAGGTCCAACTGCAGGTGCAAGACCTCAACCTTGCAAAGTTGAACCAAACAACAACAAGCAGCAACCGACGAATCAACGAACCAGCGAACAAGCAGCAACTAGTGAACCAATAAATAATATATGTATCTTCAATGATGATTAAATTGCATTCCAAGCATAGAAGAAATATGAAACATATGATGGCTATGAGAGTGGTGGTGGACAACAATATTGTACAAATTCACTACAACATTGTATGAAAAAATTCAAGGAAATGTATTGTGACAGACCTATTTAAGTAAACATTTAAGGTTGTCAGGCTTGTTTAGGGGCCTCGCACTATGTAAACATTTAAGTTGTCAGGCATATTCAAGTACCTCAAAAAGAGTGTCAATGCTCAAAACTTTCGGTATGTAAACATTTCAATAAAAATAGAAATAACAAAAAAATTAAAAAAGAGCGTAGATGCTCAAAACTTTCGGTATGTAAACATTTCAATAAAAATTAAAAAATTAAAAAAGATTGTTGATGCTCAAAACTTTGGATATCTAAACATTTAAAACATTGGGAATAGCGAAGCTGGCAATAAGACTTTAAATCTATTCTACAATGAGATGATGACATATAAAGTTTTTTTTATTATATAAAAAATAATGTTTTTAGTTTTCTAGTTCGAACAATAGAGATTATGCAAAAATTTATAGTCATAGGACATATTAATATGAAGTCAATGAATTATCGATCACTATAGTCCCTCTACACCTTCGGCAAGGACTAATAAGAGAGCAAGTGTGCACAAATCCCTTGTGCTATATTTATATTTAAATTTAAATTTGTAGAAAAATCCAATAAAGGAACATCTCTTATTTGCACCTATTTGTCTTCTACATTGGTGCCATTTGCATCTATTTGCCTTCTACATTAGTGCTTCTTTCCTAACATTTTGCAACCTCAACTTCTCCCAAATTGCGATTGCCTAAGGACTTTTAGAAATTTTGTTCTACTTGTAATATGAAATTTTGGTTCATATTATATGAAATTGTGATATGATATGAAATTTTGGTTCATACTATATAAAATTATGATATGAAATTTTTTATTGTTTATTTTAATATTTTAAACTATATTTATTACATTTGTTAAGATTAACAAAACTTATGCAAAGTGAAAAAGGAGCACATTTGGACCAAATATATTCCATTTGCTATGTTATATAGAATGCTCTATAAACAATGGATGAACCTTTTTTTGGTGACAAGAAACCCATTAAGATTGTTATAATCAATCATATGACTTTTCATTATTCAACACTTTTCATTATTCAACATTTTTTTAAGTGACAAAAGGAAAAAACCCATAAGATTGTTATAATCAATCATATGAGTTCTCATTATTCAATATTCATGAAGCCATTGATTTGCATTTATGAAGCTTAGATTCAAAAATGGTTGGACTTCTGTGGCTGTTAGTTTGCGAGACCATTTCACTCGGTCCTTTCTGTTTGCACCTGGACCATAGCATTGGTATTCTCCATAGCCAACGCTCCTTTTCAACACAAAAACACATATTTCAATATTACAGTTATACCTTGCAAAGAAGGAAGGCACAATTAAATTAATTGACAAAAATGTGAGAATATAACTAATATCTATCTGAGAAATAATGCTGGTTGGGCTGCATACTCTAGCAGTTTTGGGGCTGAATAGTTAAGGAACTTCTTATGTCCAAAAACAACAACTAATAATAATTGAAACAACAACTAATAATAATTGAGAGGAGAAGTGGAGAGTAAAACCTACCCATGCCTGTCCACCAAACCCCAGTCATCCCATCCTTGCGGTACAATGATGTTGGCCATGTAAGTGTAAGCGAAGATGACTCGAGAATATGCACCCCATGCTCGACCTAAGAAAACTTGCCCTGTCCCGGTGATTTTGCAGGCAATGAAAACAAAACCACTATTTTCCCCTGGGGTGGCTCGGTTTTGTGCAGTTATAGATCCTGGCAAATATCCTCCCCTATCCGCAACTGCAATGGCATGTAGTTCACATCCCTGCATACATGTTAGAACTTGAAGATTAAGATTTCTGTGGTGAGAGTTTTCTTCAAATTTGTTTTGTTTGGAATATTTATAGTATTCTTTATTAACAGTCGACATGTCTTGAAGATGTATCCTGTTGTCCTGATAAACAAGACTGTATATATTCCAAACAAATCTGAAAATTTTCATTTCTGAAGAATAAACCCATCTAAACCCAAACCCAAACCCAAGTCAGGTTTGACATACTTCATACAAGGTGAGGCTGTTGCTTCTTTACACTCAACCACCTCATTCAATCTAAAGCTGTATTCTAACTTCACAAACTTTCTAAAAGAAAATACTGTTTCTACTATTTTTGGTCATTAATATTCAGCAAAAAAACAGGTTTGTAGGGTTCTGATGCAGCAATAAATTGGTGCGAGTTCACTACAATAAGCCTGGGTTTCATTTTCAGCACATCTTTTACATAGACTCTGCGTAAGAATGGCCTTATTAGCATGTACCATGAGTTTTGATCTTGGAAAAGTTAGGGGATTTCTATGAGAAAAGAACACAAAATATACCTTATATGTGGACTGCCCATGGCCAAAGATGAAATCAATGGAGCCTTCAATGTAACAGTTCCTGAAGTAATGTCTCCCTTGGTAATCAAAGAGTGTGTCCTGCGCTCCATAAAACCCACATTGATAGAAGGCAGCCATGTCTCCTGCCAGAAGAGCAGCCACTGCCTGTTTACCATTGACTCCGGGCGGTGCTGGAGGGGCAGTATTCTGTAAACTTCAATAAAACAGAACAGATCATAATATTGAAAAACGCAAACAAAAACTAAATCATATCATCATACAAACAGCTTTTCAGATTTAACACATTGGGACATTATCTGTAATTACCCTGAAGCCTATACCCTTGGCAATAAAATTGGGGGCAAAGGATGAGAAAGCAGCACTGTCAGCAGTACTCCCGTCTGCATCAGCAGCTAAGTCCCACACTATGACAGAGGTTTCTCTTCCAGTTCCCTGAAATATAATGTTTGGTTTGTTGTAGGGTATTACCACCTTCTCTCTGTAAATATTCAATAAATGCAAGGTTAAGGACCTTTTCTAAATGTGAAAGTCCCTCAATTAATCAATACAGTAAAACATAATATTTTTATCTGTATTCAGGTTACCCTGTAGGTAAAATATAACATTTTTATCTGTATTCAGAGCACACCCAGTAGGACCGCTGGAATAGAGTAAAAAGTTACAATAAAATTTGTTCAACAAATTTCTTGCCATTTACCTCAAGACTATCTCTGCTACTCAACGAGTTACAACAAATTTCTTGCCATTTACCTCAAGACCGTCTCTACTACTCAACTTTTGAAGTTTTGAAATACTCTCAATATAACTATCTATCATATTCCTATATAAATTATTAAAATGTTTGTTGCATAAACTATTCATATTTTCTTGCCATACATGCAACATCACATGTACCTCATCTTCAGCTTTTCAGCTTCTCCTTGGAATGAAAGGTTACAGATATACATATATAAATACCTGTAAACTCCGGCATTGATTTGAATATAAACCCACTTCGAATTATCTTCAGGAACAGCATCCACAGCAGCCTGCACTGTCTTAAAGTCCCCATGGCCCGAACTATCGACCACCATGGAATTGGACACAGCTATTTTCGATTCCAACAGCAACTCGCTGCCATCGGATCTCTGTCTCTGTCTTGAAGCTGTCCTGTGAACCCATTTCTCAAAATCGCTTTGGTCAAAACTATCAAACCCCATCACAGTTATCTGGGAATTGAGGCTGCATTGTAATAGATGGACCAATGCAGTCATATAAAGGCATGAGCAGAAGAAGAAACGCATTTCAATCTGTGAATAGCAGAGAATTTCAGTAACAGAAAGGAACGAAATGGACAAAAAGGAAAAACGCTCGCAGGCAGAGCTACAATGCCTTTTTCATGTTAAAAAATCGAAACAGTTACAAGAGGATAGTGGTTCTCCTTGGGAGAAGAAGAAGATAATGCATGAGCAGGTTAGTTTCTTGTTATGATATTCCAAAATGCGAAGCTGGGCAGTTGAAGTAGAATACAAATAAACAATGGGAAGAGCATATCATCCAATGCAAATTCATTGCCGAGCGAGAGCAAGGCATGCGGTCTGGCCGGTTAATCATTACTCTTCCACATAATGTTTATTTAATGTATATAAATAAACAATTTGTTTGGTTCAAACGCCAAAACACAGACACATGCTAGTAACTGACCCGGTGGACGTTATGAGCATTCAAAATGGCATGGCGTGAAAAACCAGATCATATGATTTCAGCTTTAAACGATGCGCGTGCTCAATGGCTTGCTTGATTACAATTTACGAGTATAAATAAATAATGTTGATATATGTTAGGGCTTATTTTGCAAAATAATGATAATATTAAAAATATTATCATGAAAATAATACAATAAATATTATAGGAGGTAATCAAAATAATGATATTATTTAAAATATTATCACGAAAATAATACAATAAATATTATAAGAGGTGATCAATTTTAATGTAGAAAATTAAATGTATCTCTTTATTTTAATTAATATAAAGAAGAGAATCAACGTTGTTAAAATAAAAAAACAAACTCATGAGCTTCTAGATGAAAGAGGGCATTGAAGAATTAGTAAAATGTTTGGGTTGAAAGAATTTGTTATCTTTGTGACACGAATTTTGGATATACACTTGTTTCTTTGAAATTATTGTGTTTTCTCTCACTTCAATATTAAAGGTCACCACTCATTATTTACAAATGCAAAGATTCAAGAGAGCATTGAATTGACTCCCTAAACCTTTAGATGGATATTAAGAAGACAACATCATTTGCAAATAAGAGTAAAGCAATCAAGGCTTTTTCGAATAGAAAATTTGTTCAATTATATTAGTAAAATATAATTTTTTACATCTTCTAGACCATAGTTGTATTCAAGAGATAGATACATAATTGTCCATAACAACATCTGAAAGTTTCAAAAAGTATACTTCAGGATATAAATCCTTACAAGTCCAATACCCTAGAGTCGGGTAATCTTGTGGCATAGAAATCATGTTGCTACCATCAGTCTAGAGGCATTTCAAATCAAAAAATAAATTGACAGGATATTCATAACTATAAATCTTTGTCAAAAAGAAGACTAAGAACTAAAGCTAGTAGATCTTGATGTGCCCCTTGGAGCCCTCTGTTCCATTTGCCCATTTGTAAAAAGTGATTACTCCTTCAGGTTCTTGTAAATCTTTCTTGGAGAGAAGATTTGCCTTCTTATTATATTCACGGTAGATGTGCTCAAAACTGATTTCACGAAACTGGCTTCTTAAGGCTGTGATTCTTTGCTTCCAACCTTCGATAGCGCAAGCCCGCAGTTCACCTCTTTTGTTTAGCCAATCTATTACAACTTTTGAATCTCCCAAAMTCTGAAGTTTGTGAATAGACAAATGATTTTCCAACAATAATGTTGCCCAAACTCCCAAAAGCTCTACCTTTGTATTAGTGCTTTCCCCRCAATTGAAAAACCACCTATAAACTTATATATCTGATGTTTTTATGACTCCTCCCGCCCCACAACATTTACCATTTGTATGTGTTGCCCCATCAAAACAAGATACAGTCATATCATGATGTTTTGCAATCAAGCAAGATCGAATTGGGAGCAGATTTTTAGAGGCCGCGGGCTTTTTCAATGAGCCAAGAGTCTTAGTAACCACCGCTAGAGTTGATGGTACTTTTTCTTCAAAAATGGCAAAACTCCTTTCTAACCAAATATACCAACATATAAGTGCAGTTACATAGGAGGGGATAGTCTTGTTCGCAGTCCAATTTGTGAGACATTCTACTAGAGAATTCCCTTTCCATACATTTATATACTTTTTACCAGTTTGTATTTTATTCCAAATTGCTTTTGTAAAATAGAAATGAATGAAAAGATGTGTAGTATCTTCATAATCCTTCTTGCATAACTGACAATGACCTAGGCCTACCCATCCTCTTTGTTGTAGATTAGCCCAAGTCAAAATTTTATTCTCCACTGCCAACCATAAAAATAGCTTTATTTTTTGTTGGATATCCCATTTCCATAATCTTTTTCTCCATTCATTAACGATCGGCAAGCTCTGAGTGGATAATAGTGTCAAATACACATTTTTTACAGTGAGATAACCTGAGGAGTCTCCCCGATTCCACATTAATATATCTTCCTTATCTTGGATAGTTTCTCCCGAAGCAATAAGTGTAGTACGATAGCGCTGCCATCTCACCAACAGTATCCAGATCAGTGTTACTGGCCCAATATGTCAGTTGTGAGGCTTGCTCTTGTTGTCTCTAGGTCTGTGTTAGTACTGTAATCTGTTTTTCTCTAAGTATATAAATAAGTGTTTGTGAGAGAAAGGATTTATCTCCCATCCCCAGAATTTTGTCTCCACCGAGAACAACGTGATGACTCGAACCAGGATTCCAGCTCAACCAGTTTGTAATCAAGTGGATAGACTTTAATATACTATTCCATATTTTAGAGGCCACTCGCTGGTGGAATGAACCAAATCTGAACCAGTTTTTTACCGTATTAAAAGGGAGATATTTATCTTTAATTACCTTTTGCCATATTTCATTTCTCATTAGAACTCACCAGAGAGTATTGGTAGCCAAAGCTTTACTGAAGGAGAAAATATTTTGAAATCCCCAACCACCACTTTGTTTTGGTTTGGCGAGAGTCTCCCACCAACAGAGATGATAATGGTGTGCCTCACTATTCCCATTCCAAAGAAAATTATACAATATTTTCCTTAGCTTGTTCAAAACGGAGAACGGTATGGATGCCAACGATAGCCAGTATATTTGTTGACTTTCCAGGACTGATTTGCATAATATATATCTTTCGCCCAATGATAACCACCTATAGCTCCAGTGCACTATCCTTTTTTCCACCTTGGCCAATAGCCATCTCTAGTCTTCTGCTTTCTGTAACCATGTCTTTAAAAAATAACCGAGGTATCTAAAGCCCAAGGCGAGATCCGAGAAATTAAAAGGGAGTAGTTGCTTGAAAGGGGTTAGTTCTGCCTCTGATAGGCCTTCAAATGTATTGTAGACTTTGTTTCATTTACCTTTAACCTAGAAGCATTAAAAAACAATTTTATGTGACTCTCAATCTCCATCCACTCCTACAAGGATGCATTAGTCATAATTAAACCATCATCAACAAAAAATAAGTGAAGGATTTTAATAAGTCTGGAGACTTTTATGCCCGACAACTTCCCATCCCGAAATATTTCTTTTAATAATAGACTCAGACCCTCCATAACAAGGATAAACAACAAAGGGGACAAAGGGCACCCTTGTCGTAATCCTCTTCCACTTCTGAAAAAATCAGTGGCATCCCCATTAATTAAAACAACAAAAGACGTCAACTCCTCACATCTCATAATCCAGTTGGTCATTGGATTACCAAAACTCACTTGTATTAAAATCATCCTTAAAAAGTCCCAATTAATGCAGTCATATGCTTTATGTAGGTCCAACTTCAGGATAAGAGACTTTAAGTTTTTTTTTTTTTTTATGTTGTGTAAACATTCATGTGGTGTTCCAATAACATCTTGGATTTGGCAACCTTCCAGAAATCCCAACTACTCAGTTGAAAGAGACTTGGATAGAATCGGTTTAATCTTATTTACTATAATTTTGGAAATAATTTTATATACAATATTACACAAAGAAATAAGCCTAGAGCATTGAATTGACTCCCTAAACCTTTAGATGGATATTAAGAAGACCACATCATTTACAAATAAGAGTAAAGCAATCAAGGCTTGGCATAAAAGGGAACCATTATTAATATGTGCCTTCTCATTATGGTATTCCTCCCATCATTAATGTAGATTCCAAAGAAAGTTGAGGACATGTGGCATACATGCTTCACCCTAATGGTAGCCTTGGTAAACTCTAAAAGTCCATAAATAGTACAAAAGTTGAGCTATAATTGTATCATAGAGTTCCATTAAAGCAACATTGAAATGTTCACACATATGTCAATCTCTAAAACAAAGATCCTCTTAGATCAAAATTGAAGATGTTTTGAAAGTCCACAAAGTCCACAATATAAGAAAAAAACTTTTGAATACCTACTTAACTTTTTTTAGTAATAGCCTAAAGTGTAAATATGTGGTGTTCCAAATTTGATGAAAACAAAATCTAAAAAAAAATATATAAAAAAAAATGTTTGTTTTATGGTAGCTTGCGATAGTCCCTTTGCAAAATGTTTGTTATTAGGTTAGTCATATGCTTCACATGTTTTTAGCAATTCACATGGCATCATCATGAAATGATACAAGTCTTAGATAAGTAAGAATCTACAATGCACTAGAACGTCCTTTTGACAAACTTTTACTTCAACGGTATCTCAGATTCCTCAAACAATGTGATATCTTATACTGGATAAATCTTTATCCCTTTCTCCTTTTATTAATGCTACATAATGTTCTTGTAAACTATGATCAATACCATATATACAAGCATTGATTTCAAATAAAAAAAGTGTCCAATTCTATCTTATAAAACTTGCTTGACCCTTAACTTTAAGTTTACTTCTCTCCTAATGCTAAAGGTGCATGTTCAAAACCATAACATAAATCTTGGTAAATGTATGTTTCATAATAACATCATAATTATTTGGATTAGAGTTATAATTATTTGGATTAGAGTTGTTACGGCCTAATTGAAAAATAGGGTGATGATATGTTAAGACCATGAAGAAGGAAAGTCTAAGCAAACTACATCATTAAAGAAACTAGAAAAATAAGGTGCAATAAAGTGAATGTCATAATTGAGAAATTTGGCTTCAAGACCATTTCATCGATTGCTCTACCATTCCATCTTTGTTGAGGCTCAAGGTCAGGAAGGCTCTTTCAATATCTTCTGAGATAAATAAATGACATAAAGTAGAGGGAAAGGGAACAAGATATGAGGTTTAAGTAGGCGTGTCATAAATGAAGGTGGCACGAAAGAAAACCAAGAATAACAACCATTACCCAAGGTAGAAGGGGCTTTCTTAGTTAGGAGAGCACACCAAAATGTTTTGGATAAAGCATAGAGGGAGAAGAGAAGTTCACAGACTCTCTTCAAAGTAAGAAATTTTCTTTTGGTTTTTTAGTTAGGAGAGCACACCAAAAGGTTTTAGGTGAATTAGGTGAAGCATAGAGGGAGAAGAGAAGTTCACCGACTCTCTTTAAAGTAATAAATTTTCATTTGGTGTCTTAGAGGAAACACTAGTGTTGTGTGCAAGTAAATTAAATATAACATGGATCATGGGTGAGAACAAAGCAAAGGTGTTTATGCATAATCATGTATTCCACATTAGATCAAGAATTTATGGGATATTTACTTGAGGTGGACATGTTTGATGTTATGAATGGTGTAGGGCTAAGAACCCAGGGTGACTTTCCAAAGGATATACAATAATTCATTTTTGGGAGTGGTAGTGTTGATAGAATAAATGCAAGAAAAGTTAAAGTTAAGTTAGAAAATATGAATAGCATATGTTCATCGATAATTTCAATATCACATTGTATATGTCATATTTCACTTGTTATTGTTATAGATAATAATTATTTACAACATAACAATTAAAATTTGATTTCACATTACCTCATGGGCATGGTTATGAGGTTAAAATGCAACTAGAGTGTAGTATCTTAGGCTTCATGTATGGGATTGATGGTTAGGTGCTAGAGCTACCACAAGACCCTTCCTCTAGTAGCCTCAATGATGACCAAATAGAGTGTAGTATCTTAGGCTTCATGTATGGGATTGATGGTTAGGTGCTAGAGCTACCACAAGACCCTTCCTCTAGTAGCCTCAATGATGACCAAATAGAGATACTCGATACCTAGTGTATATTGTTATGAGTTGAAATTTTATTTTGGGTCTTGGAGTATGATCTTAAACTGCTTTTGATTGTATAAGAGCTCGTCTTCCTTAGACATAGGGAAACATGTTAACTGCCCAAGACCCAGAGACATCTAGCAAAAGTGGAAGTATGCCCCCTTACAGACCATCAATAGGTTATTTCAATTAGCCAAGTTTTGTTTACACACAATGATGCAATTGTAAATTTGTTCCTTCATAAAAAATAAAAAATAAAAAACTTTCTTCCCAACTCTTCCATCCAAAACTCTATATAGTTAAAATTCCTTCATAAAATCATTCCATGACATAAAGAACAAGCCAACTCCGCCAACTCTTAAAGTTTAACTCAATGCTTTCAAGTGAGCTTTTTTAATGTTAACTATATTACCTTCAATGCTTTCAAGTGAGCTTTTGTAATGTTAACTATATTACCTACATAGTGGAGGCACAACGCTAACATAAATAAAAAAGAAATTATTTGACTATGTAAAGGCTATAGTTTAGCATATCTTTCATCCCACTCAAGAAATCAAGATTCCATGAACTATGCTCCAAGATCATTATTATGTCCCATCTTTCTTTTACGCTTTTAGACTTGATATTGTACTTTTTTGAATATGGGATTGCTTGTAAGTTACAAATAGCCCCCATCTCATAAAGTAGAATGAATGAGATTGGATTATTCTCTTAAGGACACATGCATTAATAGTAATGGCTCTTATTTTCTTTTCCCTTTTCCTTTTTGAAAATTGTGTTCCTTGCCTAACCATGACATTGTGTTCCTTTCCCAACCATTACACTACCTACCAAATCCAACTTAGAAATTAGCAACCATCTATCTTTGACAATTAGCAACTATCTTTGACAAACTATAACGAGATTGCACATCAAACTTATTAATATCCACTAACCTAATTGACATTGGCATTACCATAACTAAACATATTCATATAAGTCAACCATATGTTTTGAAGATGGGTTACATAGTGGGTAGTACTTATTAAATTGATGGTACTTGTCATTGCAATATAATTTAAAACCATAATGTTGTTGAAGAAGATGGTTTACATAGTGGGCACTTATTATTTGTATTATAAAATTGATTGTACTTGTCATTGCAATATAATTTAAAATCATAATGTTGTTGAAAATGGTTTACATAGTGGGTAGTGCTTATTATTTGTATTATAAAATCGATTCTATTTGTGAATGTAATATAATTTAAAATGATAATATTGTTGTAATAGGATTGAAGTTGAATTATTATATGAGAAAGGTTATATATATATATATATATATATATATATATATATATATATATATATATATATATATATATATATATATATATATATATATATATATATATATAATTTAAAATGATAATATTGTTGTAATAGGATTGAAGTTGAATTATTATATGAGAAAGGTTATATATATTTCCTCACTAAAACAAGTAAAATAAAAATAAAAAAGAAAACAAGAAATTATTATTTATTATTAAATTTGTATGAAAAAAATAATTTAAATAATATTGATTAATTACTTATTAGAAATTGTATTTAAATTTATTTTTTTATGGGCATACATGAAGTTAATATCAATCTTACAAGTCAAAAGTTGGAGTGGAACTCTATAAAGATCTTCCAATAAATAACCATATTACATTTATATTTACATGAGTTTTAATTATTTTAGATAGCTCAGAGTAATGAAACAAACTCTAATCTCACTAATATTACAACTTATCTATATATAATTGTGATTATGGAAAATTATGTACATGCAAATTAAGTTTAAGCTGATGAGTTTGGTTTGAAAACCTCCCACTCTGAAGAGAAAAAAAATAATGTAAGTTTAACTATCCTTCATCAAAATTTTGACACCCTTGTTTGTATATTTGATTTCTCTAACAGATTAACCCAAGTTTTAATAAGTATATAATTAATTAATATGTAATGAGAAGTTATCTATTTTCATAAGTGATACTAAAACTTTAGGGGAGACCAACCTTGTTGAGGTTGAAACGGTCATATGATATCGATATGTTGCAAAATAAAACAATTTGTCAGCTATTTTATAAACTATATATTCATGTACATGATTGTCGACCACAATATATTCATATTTTTCATAATATTGGATGTTGGGATGGGTTCCACATTCCTTAAGCTCATCACTCGTGTAGGTTCCACACTCGAATGCAATCAATTAAATCAATACAATTCAAGTTTCTAGTATGAATGAAATGTTTTGTGAATTGAGATTGGTACATTATGACAATGTGGAGATCATTGATAGAAAAATGCAATTTCAAAATTGTAATAATACTAGTCGATGGCCATTTCCAAGGACATTATTAGCATATTACAAATTTTATTTATCAAGTCCATATTAATATGCGAGTTATGAATGCATTTCAACTTGAATATTATATGATGCTTTTGAAAGTAAATTGTATTAGAGAAGTTTGGCTAATTGTCATGTGTTTATATGTTTGTTGAGAGGCCAAAATCAAAATGTTTTCTTCTCCACTATAATGAAATTATTCAAATAAATTTAAACTGAAGTTAGGTGACATTGTTGCTAGATTATATGGTTATGCCACCACTGGATATCGTAGAATACCTAGTCTTGAAAATAAAAATATTTCATGGAAACAAGATAAATGACTAACCTTAACATTATATGATGTTAACATGAATATCGTTAAAAACAATTCACTTTTGATGATTAACATTGTAACTTCAATATTTTTTGAATTAAAATAGAAAGTCCAAATCTTATATTAAAGATTAATAATATTAAAAAAACCATTAAAAAGATAAACTAAAATAAGAATATAAAATTGAAATATCTATAACACCATCCACATAGTTGAGATCTTATTATAACCCACATTATACCAAATGTATGGAAAATTTAAGATAAACAAATATCCATATTAATTGAAGTGTAGTAACTAAGATTTAACATTATTTTCCATGAAAGGTTTAAGAAAAACCATATCAATAGTAGAACATATTTTCCCTTAAAGGTTTAAGGTTAAAACAACAAATAAAACCCATATCAATAGTACACCATCCATATTAATTAAGGAAAACCCATATCAATAGAAAAACCATATTTTCCCTAAAAAGGTTTAGGGTTAAAAAAACAAATAAAACCCATATCAATAGCAGGCCATCCATATTAATTGAAGTGCGGTAACTAAGATTTAACCATATTTTCCATGAAAAGTTTAAAGAAAACCATATCAATAATATACCATATTTTCCCTAAAAGCTTTAAGGCTAAAAGAACAAATAAAAACCATATCAATAGTGACCATGTGGAAAGCTTTAGGAGGAAGATAAGTGAAGGAAAGGCACATGTAAAGTGATGGAAACATGTGAATTATGAATTAGAGAGAAGTTCAAGAGATAAATTAATGATAGGACAACGAAATCCTATAGACATTGCACAACCAACAAATATGTAACAATCATGTGTATTTTATTACCTTTCACATAGAATAATATAAAGTGTTTGTTTTTTTAATTAATTTATAATAAAATATAAGTTGTAATTATTTTTAAGATAATAGTAAAATGAATTTATCTATTTTTTATTATATTTTAAATATGAAGGTGAAGATAAGGAGAATATAGGGTAAAACATATGTGGAGTGGAGGAATATAAAGTAAAACATAATATATGTTTTACTTTGTACTCCTTCCACCCTCATATGAAGGTGGGGTGGAGGGGAATATAAAGTAAAACATAATATGAGGGTGGGGATGAGGAAGAATATAGAGTAAAACATATTAATGGAGGATAATATGAGGATGAAGATGATGGTGGGGTGAAGGGAATATAAAATAAAACATATTAGTGGAGGATAATATGAGAGTATGGGTGGAGGAGGGAATATAGAGTAAAAATATTTTTTTTTCAATTGTAAATACGTAAAGTTGAAATATTGATTAATTTAACTATTTCAACATCATTAGCATCATTAGTTAGTTGAAAATATTCATAGTAATAGAAAATCAAAAAACAATTTAAATTATATATTTATATAATTGTAAATATGTTTGAAGTGGAAATATTGATTAATTTAACTATTTCATCATTATTAGTTGGAAATTTCAAAGAAATAGAAATCCATTTTGAATGAAATGTTATAATTATCATCATCATCATCATCAAATTTTAAGGTCTTGTTTGTGGGACAAGGGATCCCCTTCACTTAATGATTTGATTGCTAAAGTCTATGGAGGTATACATACCCTACCCTTTTCTGGATTTGAACTTGGTACCTCTTAGGAGGAAATACATGTTATTAACTATTAAGCCCACTCATATCTTACCTATGATAAACATTGATGATATATTTGTATATTATTTAAATGTTAACATGAATGTAATTATATTAATATAAAAATTATCTCTTTTTATTATTAAAATATATATAAATGTTATTATAAAAAATTTGGATATGTAAAAAATATAAATGTTATTATAAACAAAATTGGATATGTAATAATAAATTGAAATGGAAGATGAGGAGTTGTTATCAATTAATTTAACTATTTTAACATTATTATTTAAATGAAAATATTAATTAATTTAACTATTTCATGTTAAATGAAAATATTAATTAATTTAACTACTTCAATCTTATTAGTTAGTTGAAAATATTTATAGTAATAGAAAGTTAAAAAAACAATATATATTTTTATAATTTTTAATGATGATGATGATGATGATGATGATTAATGTCCACTAAGATCTAATTGGTCACCTTAAGAGGGTAAGTGTTTGCTTGTGATTCTTTAGAATTTTGTTTCTGTGCTCAAAAAGCATTAAGAGAAGGTTTCCAAGATCACCATACTTTTGTTGAGTTAAAAGTTTAGGAAAGTTATTTGAAGTTGAAATATTGATTAATTTAATTACTTCATCATATTTTGAGAATTAAGTTTTACCAAATTTTCCATGGTGAAAAATCTCGAAAAACTTAACTTTGATCCTTCATCATTATTAGTCGAAAATATCACAGAAATAGAAAACCAACTTTGAATTAAATGTTATAATATATATCCTATGACAAGTACCATACGAGTGATATATTTGAATTTGTCTATTATTTAGAGGTTAACAAGGATGCCATTATTCTGTATCACTTTTAATTATATTTTAAAAATATAGATATTGTTATAAAAAGAATATTATATCACTTTTTATTATATTTTAGAAATATAGATATTGTTATAAAAAAGAATGGATATGTAATAATAAATTGAAATAGAGGATGAGGAAGTGTTATTGATGTAGTTTAATTATTCAGTGTCTAAGTAAAAAATTAAATTAATGTAAAAAAAAAATGGATGAGATAGGAATGGTGATGTTTACTTTGACATGCTTTTGTAAATGAGTAAAGTCTTCATGAATAGTGTAATAAAATATTATTCATAATAATAATAGAAAGTTAATTTTGAATGAAATGTTATAATATTTTATTTATTGAATTATTATGGTGGGAAATAATCTTATTCATATAATGTTTATAAATTTATTTAATTAATGGTTCATACATATAGTATATATAGATTTATGTTGTAAATTTTTAATCGGGAGAAAATTAGTTTTCTTTGGTGTCACACTTCTCAACTTTTTATTGTATTAATTTTATCATTCACAAAACAATATATACAATATGTTTGGTATTTCGCAGCTACCAAAACTCTAATCCTTAATTCGAGATTAATTTAGAAAACTGTTAAAAATAACGAAAACTGCTAAAATAACAAAAACCGCCAAAAAAAATTAGGGTGCTTCCTTAAACCCTGAAAGCTTCGGGATTGCACTTGGAGCATAAGGCTTCGCCTAAGCAGGGGGGGAATCTAGGCCCCCCCTTGGGTAACACTTGAAAAACACGTACACCGTTATTTGGGGAGGATTGTCAAATCTGATGCACCCCACACACATGCAAAGAATATAACATATACACATCATAAAGAAAAAAACAAACAAACATTAGAATAACAATATCATTTCATTCATCAATATTTGGAGAAAGAAAGCAAAATTTCATCATTAAATAACAAATGAAAAATTCACATAAAATTTCAATCTTCATCACATAATAACATAATAACGCACTCATACAACACTACTAATATATTTGTCTATTGCAACTTTAAGTGTTCATCGATACCATTTTTAAAGAATTAAAAAAAAAATAGGATATGTAACAATAGGTTCATCTAGAGGATGAGGATACATCATTAATGTAAAATCATTATTCAATCTCTAACTACAATGTTAAACTATTAAAAAAAAAAACCTAGTGGATAAGACCACAATGGTGATTGTTACTAAATAAGTAAAGATTGATGGAGCGGTGTAGTCGACCGGTATGTGTTGTGGTGCTGGTGGCACTTTCAAATCTCACCCGGAGAGGACTACAAAGTGGTCTCTTTGTTGTGGTAGGGGTACGAATACAAAAGCCGAGCTTCTTGGCTTATGGACAACACTAGTGTTGGCTTCCATGTGGTCCCTAGATCATCTACRTGTCATAGGCGACTCTAAGRTAATCATTGACTGGATTAATGGTGCGTGCACTCTTCATTCCACACACGTCGAGGGMTGGAAACTTAAAACTCTCCTGCTGGCTCGCTCCTTCACAGATATCACCTTCCGACATCTCCCCAGATCCTTCAATTCTRAAGCGGATGCACTCTCTAAGAGAGCTCTTAGGCAAGTGGTGGGCAGACTGACTATCTACCATTGTGACAGAGGATTAGAGAGTTCAACATCCTTCTACAATCTCTTTGAAGCATAATACAAGATTGTTGCATCGGATTCACTCTGTGTGCATTGATTTTCACTTTTGCTCCTATTAGATTGAGTGACACTGGTGACTGTTTCGACTTTTGATTGTGGCATCTTTCCTCTCAGGCGATTGACTGCTCATGTGTACCAGCCTGTGCATTGATTTTCACTTTGCTCCTTTCAGACTGTGTGGCACTAGTGTCAGTTGTGCCAATTGACTGCGGTATCTATCCTCTCTGATCAGTTTTTTCTTCTGGATGCGTCGGGTCAGTCATTGTCCACATTCGAGGTTGTAAGAAGGCGGATGTTGTCTTTGGCTGAGGCTAATTGTTTCATATCTCGGTGCGCTTGACCGCATGGTCTCGCCATGTGTTTTTAAACAGGTTTTCATGTGTTGGCTGTATGTTTTCCGGTCCCTTTGACAGTCCATTCTTCGACTGGCAGTTAGTTTTGCAAGTTTCTTTACTTGGTCAGTACTGTATTGTCATTGTTATTTCGGCCTTGTCTGGATACAGAGCAATTGTAAAAGATTCTATACCATATATAAAATTGAGTAATTTCTCTTGGGAAAAAAAAGTAAAGATTGATTTCATTGTTCCATGATTCAATTAAAATTTTGATAAATAATTATGATTAGAAAATGTTGTGATATAAAAGTTTGATAAATAATGATGATTAGAAAATGGTGTGATATAAAAGGATGTTTGATTGGTCATTTGGTTAGTTAAACAAGGTAACATATTCCTTTCACTAAAATCTATTTTTTTTTTTAAATAAAATTGTAAAGTTGTTTTTATCTAAGTTGGAATTGTTTTTTTAACTGAAAATCAGATCTAAAATTGGTTTTGATTGTTTAAGAACTCATCTTCTTTGTATATAAGGAAATTGGTTAACGACCCAAAACTTAGAGGCATCTAACAAGATTGAAAGTTCTCCCCGACAAATTATTTCTAGTGGCGTGATTTTCCTTGAATAGCAGTGATGAGTTAACCCATTTTTACAAATAATAGTCAATCATGCATATCCTTACTACCAATTAACAATTACATTAAAATAAAATTTTCCACTTTAAAAAATTAAAATTATTAAAATTATCAATGTTATTTAATCTCTATATACATAATATGATGTCCCCAAGGTCTAGATAAGTCAGTGAGGGAGTGCGTTGTTAAGGCACTCAGTAAGTGAAATTCATCGGTTCGAAACCCCTGGGGACACCTCAAATCCATCCATGTTAAGGGTTGGTGCGGTCTAGGCCAGGTGTGATCCCCGGGTGATTTTGACGGCTTAGATGCCCTTGGGTCGTGGCATCTTAGCCACAGGCCAGTCCCATAAGTCATGGATTGTATAGCCAACAAAAAAAATCTCTATATACATAATATGATATCCCACATCTTGTCAATTAATAATACTCGACACTTACTTTAAATAGACACATAAACATTCTAGGGTGACAAGAGTCGGTGGGGTTATCTTTTTCCCTGGAGGAAATAAGGAGCTTTCTTAATCCTGGAATATAGGACACACCACCAACAATGATGCCAAGGCTTATGCTCTTCTTCAGGGATTACAACTGACCAAGACTCGGGGCATTCAATCCATCGCTCTAGTTGGCGACTCTAAATCAACCATCAGTTATATCAGATTGAGAACACTTCCCAGTAATAGTCGCCTCAAAGCAATTTTCCAACACATTCACTTAGAGATTCAATCCTTTTTAAGTGTCGAACATCTCCATGTCCTTAGACACAATAAAAAGGACACGGACTTGCAAGCAAACCTGGATATTGGTGAAATTTTTGGAACTCTCAATGTCGATGGATGGGTCTCCTTTCTCCACATCCCATGACCATGAGATTTTTTTATTTGTTTTTAATTTTCTCTTGGGGTGGGTCCTTCGAACCCCCACCTCGTTCTAAATTCCTATCCTGTCGATCCACCTATCCCTCTAAGACTCTCGTCCCACCCGAATTATTGTCCCATCGACCTCCATCCCACGTGACCCCGCCTCCACTTCTCCATGTGCATGCCCCCAACTTAACTCCTCTCCTAACACTCACATCGCCCCCGTTTGATTTTCATCTCCAAATCTTTGTGCACATACTCTACGCTCTCCCCTGTAACTAGAAGATCATGTCCACCATCAACCCCCCTACAACTCCATCACCCTCATACTAGTTAACCTCAACTTGCACATATGTTGTTATCGAATCGTCTTAGATTTGGGTTTTTAGCTCATGTGTTCGTCCTCTTCCCATCATGGACAAGAATGTAAATTGTTGTCAACGTTTATGGAATGAGATTTATAACCATGTGCACCGTATTATTCCTCTCATCCTTTGCACATTCAACCTCCCATCTCTTTGGTTGTGTTCATCATTTCCATCCAATTCGAATTTGGTGAAATCTGTTGGGCTCAAGCAATATTCATTGTTGAAGTTTGTTGTGCTCGAGGAAATCAAAGTGGCTCAAGGAGAACCAGGGAGGTAACGAAGGAGGATCATAATGAATTTGTCTCTATGGTTCAATCGCTTCAGATTCAAGTTAGTGTTCTTTCTAATCAAGTCCTCTCCATCCTGGAAATAATAATTCAACACTGTCAAAAACATCAACAAAGGCAAGGCGAGTGTGCAACACTCATGTCTCAAATTGAGGAACTAAGGCTTCGACCCATCTCTATCACCTCCACAAGATCAAATTCGACAACTTGAGAAGAGGCATCATCTCCAGGGGCTCTCCATAAGCTTCCGAACTTAAACACCCCCCACAAGATTCCAAAAATGTAGACTCATTCGGTTAGGATCCACCCAAATCTACATAACTATATGCAATGCTTTTTTTTCTTCATACTAGGCATCTTTTGCAAAATATATTCAATAAAATGTTTTGTAATTAAGCATAGGACAAGGTCTATAAAGACTCGGACTAAATTTCTCTCTAGTACCAAATATATAACTCTGCAAGACCTGATTTTAAAGTTTTTGCTTATCTATATACCTACTCGATGTTCTGTGCAACTTTATAAATATAATTTTTCCAATTATTGTGAGAAAAAAACTAAACATATAAACATTACCTTTGCTCCAATGTATGACATGAAATCCAACATCTTGTCAATCACTAATACTCGATACTTTCTGTTCTTAAGAATTTCCAAAAGAATACTTATAATATCTTGAAGCATTATGTCCAACTTGATGATATATTGTGGATAAGCATATGGACTTGAAACATTATCCCGAATGATAAGGCACTTTGAGTGGACGCCATGGACTTGAAATATTATCCGTGATGAGAATTAATGATAAGGCACTTTATATGGTGATTAATTTTATGAATATAATTCTTAAATATCGGACTTTCAATATTTTTGTATATTCATAACTTAAATGTGAAGGTAATTTGAGTGGTTATTAATTTTTTATTATAATAATAATCATTAAATCTTAAGATGGTAGTCGAGCAAGATATTAAATTGTTGTATGAGATATTTTTGTTTGTGGGATAATGGAATCCTTCCGCGTAATGATTTGATTATTAAAGTATATGAAGGTGTATATATCCTACCCACCTTTGGATTTGAATCTATGACTTTTTAGGAGGAAACACATATAATTTTGAATGATACATATGTTTTTTTATATCTTCCATTTGAAACACAAATTTAGTTTTCCATTCTTTTTGCATCTTTATAACTTATATGATAAGGCACTTTGAGTGGAATTTATTTAATTTAATTTAAGTTTTAAATCTAGGAGAACCGGTAACTGGTCTGGATTATCTGGGCAAGGCATAGGTTCAAATCCAGTTGACTTCCACTATAAAGCCTAGGCTAGTACCAATAGCCTCTAAACTATCACCTAGTAAGAAACTTATGACTTAACAAGGACAAAGACGCCCATAGACACTCCCACGAGGAGGATCTGACTCATGGGGGCACCTATCCCTCTAGCCTTATCACAATGGGCCAAGGTCTCATCGAGGATTTGAACCTAGATGAGGAGAGTATGACATAAATGTTTTCGCATACATGCATATATGACAATTTAAAAAAATAAACCAATGTAAATCCATCTTACTCTAGATCTATTAAGCACTAAGAAGAATCAAATTTCTTGAGGTGTGAATATTTTATCATTTAATTCCATATGATGTATTAATTCCTTCATATTAAATGAGAAAAAAACTTACACCTCAAGAAATTTGATCCCACTCGAAACTTGATAAATCTAGGTTTAAGATGAATCCACGTCCATGAATATAATCGTGAACAATAAGCATTTTTTAAATATCATCCATTTGAGTAAGTCCTCGTATTGACCGTTGAACATTTATACTTATTACACTATCCTAACTTATATGATATGGATCTTGCACTTTTTTTTAATCATATCAAACTTAACATATGTTTTTAATATCACATCTATTGTCCCCCAGATGGGGTGTTAGTGTTGGATAGGTGTCGCGAGGATAGGAATGGTGAATGCCAACGTGGCAATAACCACGTGACAGGAGCATGCCCCTCTCTACCTCCCACACCATGAAATTAAAGCCAATTCATTGCTACCAGAGTGCCACTAATCCTAGTGCACTCTGCTCCGACCTCCCATCCATTCAATCGATCCGCCATTACTCTAGTCACCTCTGCACGTGTGTGTCATCCCCTCTCAGTGGTATTCATACCATGAAGCTCACCAGTGTCATCTCCATCTCTATTCTGTTCTTCCAGAGCCATCCCGTGGTCTACACCCTCCTTTGGTGCTCATCGGCTATCCTCACCATTTCCTTCTGCCTGGTTACCTTTGCTTTGCTCCAGCCATGCCGAGACTACGTGGGAAGTCAAAACATGGTTCGACTTGAAAAAAAAATCAACCGCGCCTGGCAATTTGACCCTTTCCTTCCCCCGCACCCTCACATAGCTCGTCACCCTCCTCGCCAGCCTCTTTGCAATAGTCTGTTCATAGTCTCAGTGGTCTCCCGCCTCTCTCCTCGCCCTATGCGTGTAGAGTTGAATGGTTCGACCTCCTGGGGAACTCATTGGGCTTGAACCTAGGGCCGATACCAGACTTGGCCTCCTCTTCGCAACCCGCCATGGTCGTCCCTCCCAATTCACTTGAGAACTCTGCTCTTGCACCTTCACCAGTGCAATCACCACTAGTCCAATCTTGACTCAAAGGTTTCCTTGACTACCATGAGAAGCATCAGGAGTGGCCCCACTCCTGCTCAGACTGCGCTACCTGCACAAAGGTACAAGATAGCCTTGCAATTCTGCAAGTCCTGGTGTTCGAGATGTGCAAAGAGGTGGACGACCTGTGCTTTCGACTGAAAGTCTTGGACGGAAAGGGGACACAAATCCTGCAGATACTCTCATCTTTGCACGGTTTGTGCCACCCATCAGAAGCGGCACCAAATGCACTAGGGGACACAAAGATGATACTGGTCTCAACTCCTCACAGGTCTCCAATGGACGACACAACACCAGACTTGGCTCCAGCGCTCCAGGCACCCACCTTGGATACGGCACCACGCTACACGCCCACAACTTGAGTTACACAGGTGCCAGACTGCATGGCCTACTGGTTGTTTTGTTTATATTTTTCCCCTTGTATTTTCAATTATAATCTGTTATGATTGTCTTATGTCGGTCCTAGAGGGTCTAGAAGCCTGGGTGAATCGGTTTCCCCATGGGGTGATTCCACTCCAGGTTCTTAATGATGCTATATGACTGGTTTTATGAAATAATGGTTTTGGACCTGGGAGGCTAGCTGAATTGTTCAGTAACTACAGTCCTCGGATAGACATGTCGATGTTGTAATTTTTTTATTCTGAAAGGTTTTTTATAGAATACTTACTTACTTACAAAAAAAATATTAAAAAATATCACATCTATTGTAGATTTAATAATCAATATTAACGAACAAACCTATAACATATGTATGGAAGAGGATGAATATTGCATAACACATTGTTATATTGAATTGATATGTGTTTTCATTTCTTTCTTGTTTTGTTTTTTTAATTAATCTAGGGGAATTGGTAATAGGTCGGAATTACCTAAGCAAGGCCCAGGTTCAAATCCATAACAATGAAGGGAATTCTTGTGCGACATGTACAACCACTATATGGAAAAATTGGGTATGCGAAGATGCACCACAAGATTGCATGAGAAATGTCGCATATCTTTATAAATTGCACACTTGTAGCAATGCCACATGTACACATACAACATATGATTGCAAGATACCTTCCACTCATCCTTCTTTTCCTATTCAATGATGAAATCCTCATTGCAAATATATTGAGTTGCCAACCACTCAATTCATATGATATTGAAGTCAAATAGGTTGACTTGAGTCCATGATTTACAATTGACATAGAAGAGTGATGTGATGGACCCAACATCATCCAAAAACTTTCTTTTAATTGGATTAAAGACTTTCTCAATTGATGGTCTAATTGTCTTACATTTCCATCATTTTGAAAATTAAACACCAACTTGTTTAAGTAGAAGATCCAAAATTGTATACTTCAATAATTGCTACAATCAACATAAAAAGGATAAATTGATTACAACCATATTTTTTCCGAAGGAATATTTCATGGGGAAATCAAAGGGTGTTTCCCCACATTTGTGGACGACATCTCTATTAAAACCTGTCATAATATGCTAATGTGCCTCATCCAAGGAGATTTTGACTAGACACTTCTTGACACAGAACTAACTAAATGACCAAAAACATTGATGACAACCAGTTAAGCTAACCTCTTAAACTAAATTACAACCATCTTATTATATATATATATATATATATATATATATATATATATATATATATATATATATATATATATATAAGATGGTTGTAATATGGTGGGGAAATATTTCATCTCCCCTACTCTCATAAGTAGCCCAACTAGAAAGGGGTATATGGTCAAATACGATAGGATTTCCCTAGATTTGAAGTTAATGGCTAGGGTTTACAAGCTTGTGGGGTTTGTTATTCCTTAGGCTCATGGAAGTCTTAGATGAAGTAGACTATGAAGAAAATCCCCCATCTTTTAGTCCTATCTTCAGGCCACATGAGGAGGTGGTGGAGTTGTGGAGGAAAAATCAACATTTAAGGTTCACTCGACTATTTGACATCATGCAGAAGTCTTCAGTAAGTAAAGTGCTAGATGGCGGGCATGTAAGAGAAAAAGTATTCAAATATCGGGCCAAACCTTTATGGTCCTCGAGAGGAGATCAAATGAGGGTTATGTTGCTAAAACTTCATCTCTTTCTAATGATGTAGTATTTTGTTCGAACATCAAAAGGTATTAAGGCATTGTTTTGTTGTGGGTAATCGAAGTATTGGTCCTATCAATAGTGGTTTGATTGGGGTATCTGATCTTCCTCTCTTTGATTTAAAGAACCAGGGAAAGGATGTGAAAGTCACAAAATTCGAGTATTGGTACTATCGATAGTGGCCTAGTTGGGGTATATGATGTTTCTCTCTCTGAGTTAAAGAACCAAGGAAAGGATGTGAGAGTCGTAAGAGATGTTTTGAATCAACTATTGAGTTGGAGGGGATACTACCATCTAAGGTGAACGATAGATAAGAAGAGGTGGCACTTCAGTCGAGCCATAAGAAATGAAATCGAAAGTGCATTAAGGGTTAATTCAGAAAAGGTGCAGATGGTTGTAAGCCTAGATGTTAGCTTGTCCAAGGTTGAAGGTGTAATTGAGAAATCTTTGCTTGGTTGTTTCAAGGTAAAATCAACGAAAGGGGATTTTCTATGCAAATGTCTCTTTGAGGTTTGGAGGCATGTCCTTGGTTATTTCATTGTATTCCATATTTTAGTTCTGGGCCCCTCAAGCAAGATTGGATGTGGGGACCTTCCAAATTGTGCCCAAAAGAATGAAAATTGACTTTTTAGAGCTATGGAATTTAAAATGAAAACTGACTTTTTAGAGCTATGGAATTCAAAACCAACCTTTTTACAACATATTTGGTTCTCCTTCTGTGGCTCCCTTTAGAGCTATGGAATTCAACATTTTTGGAAGGGATTCAAAATGTTATAGGTCATTTTATCGCCTTGGAGGAAATTTCCAATTTTAAAGAAGATATGAGGGTGGTTAAAATGCTAGAGGAAATTGATATTCATGAAGGTTTACCTACAAATACTGAGATTTCTTAGGCAAATCGGGTTTTTAACCAAAATTTGGACTTTTGGAAGGTCCCCTTTTGCTGCAGTGATTTTCATACAATTAGACATCTATGGTTAGATTGTACAAACCTTAAAATATTGATAGAGAGAAAGTAGAAAGTATGGGTGAAGAAGGTGTTTACAAATTCTAATATGGAGGCCAATTTAGGCAGGGTAAAAGAAAAAGGGTGGTAAAATCTCAAGATTGATGACTTTGATGTTGTTCTATGTTTGGAAGGTGATAAGAGCTAGATTGTGGTCTTGAAACTATTAAAGGAACACAAGGTTTTTGATCCAGGTGGATATTGGTGGCCACCCACCTTTTCCAACTGCTAAAAACAGTTTTCTGGCAATTTTGGTAATTTACTATTTTTAGCAGTTTTTCGGGTCTTGAACTTCTGGAGCCGTTTTGAGGCCCTAAACGAAATTTATTGGGAAAACGGGGAGCAACATGAAAGTTCCTTCATTGTTTCTCAAACAAAAATTTTAGTCCTCGGATAGATCTTTCTAACGAGGTATCGAGCGCCCCAAACGGAGATCGTATGAAAAAGTTACGCCCCCAGGAAGTTGACGTATCAACTACCTCCATCGGGGCCCACAAACCTTTTGCTTTTCATCTTCTAGGGTTAGGGTTTTGGATTTTCCTTATGTTAAAAATGCCCTTAGAGCCTCATTGTAATAATCATTTTCTTGCGAATGCGAGTAGCCGTCACATCTCTTCTCAGAGATAAGCTGCCACCATTCTAGCAAGTCTTTCACTCTGTATTTTTACAGTCTCTATACATTTATTTCATTAATAGAAATCATGTATTAATGTATCTCTGTGTTTATGGTTGCATCTCTGATACATTTATGTTATATTATTAGATATCTGCGATATCTCTGTGCAATTATTTATTATATCTCTGCTTTCATTTCGTGCCAAAAATAATCTGGATCAGTGGTATTAGAGCAGACTTCTCTTGATCGTTTTTCAGTGCATGTCCCCGACGAGGTCTAAGTATAGCAAGTTGGGTCTTGAGCTTGTCTCTCTTGAAGACAGTCTCTCTCGCACACCCAATAACCCCTCCACGGTGGAAGAAAAGAAAAACGCCAGAGCAGATGATCCTATCAATCTGTTGCTTGAGCAAGCTCTCACGTAACATAGGGACAAAATGATGGAGAATTTTTCCCACATCCTTCAATGCTTTCCAATAGCAACATGCGCATCTTCATCAAACAACCACTTTGGAGGCACCTAGCCTTTCAAGGTACAAGTTAATTTTGATATTCTTGTAATTGAAGGACATATAGATGCAGATGCCCTAGACAAATGGTTAAATCTATTAGAAGGTTATTTCTTTGTTCAAAAATTTTCCGATAGGGAAAAGATCACCTTCATACTCCTTAAATATCTCCCCCATGTCAAACGTTGGTGGGAAACTTACTAGGAGTAAAGTTCCACAGAGGATTTTGGAATATATGGGGTTGAGCCCACTTGGGAGTTTTTTGTGGATGCGGTAAGGAATAGTATTACCCAGTTGGCAACTATGAGGACCAGTACATGAGATGGACCACACTACGACAAGAGAGGGGCAAAGTAGTTTCAGACTTCACCAATACCTTCCATACCTTGCGCAGCAAGCTGGGTATCAAAGAATCTGATCGACATCTAGTTCTGAAATACTGCGAGGCTCTACATAGATACATCCAAATTGAAATGGATTTTCTGGACATCTCATCACTCGGTTCTGCTTATTGATATGCTGTTAAAATCGAGCAGAAGTTTAAACACCAGAACAAACAGGATTTTGGATCTGCAAATCCGCAACAACCAAAGTATGAGAAAGACGGCCCTAACAAACAACTTCTTGAAAACCAGTCTAAGCCACATGAAAAGAAGGGTCACGGGAAGACAAAGAAGGACACCGAAAAATGGTGTGATTTCCATAAAATCCCCTGGCACAACACTGAGGAATGTCGCTCAAAACAATCATTGGTGGCTAAGATCAAAGACAAGGAGTCAAACCCTGATTCAGAATCTGATTTTGTAAATACTGGTAAAAGATAGATCATTGACGCATACCCCACTGCTATTGTCGCGACTGCAACAATTAAACCAGAAGAACCAACAGATCCTGAAGAGGGGGAGTGCCTTTTTCATTCACATATGTGGGTGAAGGGGACCCTACTGCATTTATTGTTTATATCGAAAGCCAAAAGAACCTCATCTCAACAGAGGTCGTCAAACAGTTGGGATTGTCAACAACACCACACCCACAACCATACAACATCAGGTGGCTTCACCAAGGACGAGATCTTCATGTAAACTAGCAGTGTCGATTGTCATACGACATCCATCCCTTCAAGGATGAGGTATTATGTGATGTTGCCCCACTGGATGTCTGTGATGTTCTCTTGGGCCAACCATATATGTGGAGACGCCATGTTGTTTATGAGTCTCGACCCCGCAGTGTTATTGTTTCTCTGGGGGGTCATCTCTACAGAATACCAGAGGTAGCTCTGACTAGTGTTCCACCTAAACAGTGCTGCAAGGTAGTATCTCTTACTACAAAATTCAGCTTCTTCACAATCTGTTCAAAAGGGGAACAAAAGGACACTGCAACCACTACAACCTTGCCCCAAACACCTTTTATCCAACAGAAGCAGGTCGACAAGGTTGCAGGTTGTTGCACCTTCTATCAAGAGATTCCTTCTGCACACCGTCCATTCATGTATCTCGACTTGTTGAACAACCTCAGCCTCAATAGGTTCATGACAAACTTCCACAAAGAACAACGTGATGTCTCCAACAAGGCAAACAACTCACCAAGATTTAGATTCAACAAACGTTTTTTCCTCTCCCCTAGGCACTCAACGCAATGGATACCATTGCTTCCTAAGGAGGGAGGATTGATCCAGGTGGATATCGATGGCCACCCACCTTTTCCAACTGGCTCAAAACAATTTTCTAGCAATTTTGGCAATTTACTATTTTTAGCAGTTTTTCGGGTCCTGAACTTCCGGAGCCTTTTGAGGCCCTAAACAACGTTTTTTGGGAAAATAGAGAGAAACATAGAATTTCCTTCGATGTTTCTCACACAAAAATTGTAGTCCCCGGATATATATTTCTAACGAGGTATCGAGCGCCCCAAACAGAGATCGTATGCAAAAGTTACGCCCCCGAGAAGTTGACGTATCAACTACCTCCATTGGGGCCTGCAAACCTTTTGGATTTTCATCTTCCAGGGTTAGGGTTTTGGATTTTCCTTATGTTAAAAAGGCCCTTAGAGCCTCATTGTAATAATCAACTTCTTGCAAATGTGAGTAGCCGTCACATCTCTTCTCAGAGATAAGTTGCCACCATTCTAGCGAGTCTTTCACTTTGTATTTTTACAGTCTCTGTACATTTCTTTCATTAATATAAATCATGTATTACTGTATCTTTGTGTTTATGGTTGCATATCTGATACATTTATGTTATATTATTGGATATCCACGATATCTCTGTGCAATTCTTTATTATATCTCCGCTCTCATTTCGTGCCGAAAATAATTCGGATCAGTTTTCATATGACTTTTCAAGGTAAGTCCCTTGTTATCAATTCCTCATGTTATCAAACAATACTCAAAGAATCCCCGTCTATTGTTCAAGGGTTGTTTGTAATATTGAGGAGGGTTTAGGGGACTTAGACTCTAGGCCCCCCTTTGCAATTTGGGTTCATCTTTTGGTTCAAGAATTTGTGACACACCTTTCATCACGGTTATCCATTCTTTAGACCATGCAATCCAGTATTCAAAAGCCTCATCATATGATGCAGGAATTCATTCTTTGTCATGTTTGGGTGGTCAAACAATCGAAGAGGTCTCTCAAAATAAAGGTGATAAGATGGTAAAAGTAACAAGCCTCAAAATTGTGTTGTCAGGTCATCTTACCATCTCGTATCGAAGAAAGACATTGTGGGTGATTTTGGGTTTTTGGAAGCGAGTTTAGCACTTGACCAAGATCATCTAGAATTCATAGCCCTTTTCCCTTGGGGATTCAACATCCCTTGGATTTCCCCATAAAATTTTCCTTGGAAAAAATATGGTTGCAATCAATTGATCTTTTTTATGTTGATTGTAGTGGTTATTGAAGTATACACTTTTGGATCTTGTGCTTAATCAAGTTGTCGTTTAATTTTCAAAATGATGGAAATCTAAGGCAATTAGATCATCAATTGAACATGTGTTTAATTCAGTTAGATGAAAAGGATGAGGTCAAGTCCATCACATCACTCTTCTATGCCAATTGTCAATCATAGACTCAAGTCAACCTCTTCGACCTCAACAACATATGAATCAAGTGGTTGACACCTCAATATATTTGCAATGAGGTTATGCATCATCGAACAAGGAGAGAAATATGTGTGGAAGACATATTTCGATCATATGCCATATGCACACATGTAACATTGCTACATATGTGCAATGTAAGGAGATGTGACATCTCTCATGGAATCTTGTGGTGCATCTTTGCACACCTATTTTTTCCATATAGTGGTTGTGCATGTCGCACAAGACCTCCCTCCACCATTATTCAACACACATATCAATTTAGTATAGCAACATGCTATGTAATATGTATCCTCTTCCATACCTCTATTATAAACTTCTTCATTAACATTAATTATAAAATCTAAAATAAATTTAGTATTAAATTTTTTTGTTAAGTTTGATATGATTTTAAAAAGGTCCAAACTCCATATCATATTAGTTATGACGGTGCAAGAAGAATAAAAGTTTGATGGTCAACATGAGGACTTATTCAAATGAAAGATATTTTAAAAAATGTGTATTGGATTCACAATAATATTCATTGGTGTAAATTCATTTTAAATCTCGATTTATCAAGTTCTGAGTGAGATCAAATTTCTTGAGCAGTAATTTTTTTATCATTTAATATGTAAGAATTAATATATCACATGGGATTAAATAATTAAAAATTTTACACATCAAGAAATTTAGTCCTTATAAGTGCTTAATAGATCCAAAGTTAAGATGGATTTATGTTGGTTTATTTTTTTTTAAATATCATTTATATGTATGTATGTGACAACATTGATGTCATATGAGGTTGTACAACACCTCACCTCATTACTCTGTGTAATAAAATTAATTCTACTCAAAGTATCTTATCATTTACGTTACAAAGATGAAAGAAGAATGGAAACCTAAATTTATGTCTCAAATGAAAGATATTAAAAAAAAATACATATCATTCACAATTATATGTGTTTCTTCCCAAGAGGTTTACAAGTTCAAATCTAAAAATAGTAAGGTATGTACAACTTCATATGTAATAAATAAATACATGAAAGAGTTCTCTTATCCCACAAACAAGAAAATCTCATACACTAATTTAATGTTTAACTAAACTATAACTTTAAATTTTATTTATTACTATTATTATTATTAATCACTCAAATTACCTTATCATTATAAATATAAAAAATTAATAATTTAAAATTATATTCATAAATCAATCACCATCTAAAATGCCTTATCATCGGTCCTCATAAAATTAATAACCACACTCAAATTGAATTATCATATAAGTTATAAATATACGAAAAGATTGAAAGTCGGACGGTTTAAAAATTATATTCCTAAAATTAAAGTGCCTTATCATTAATCCTCATTACGGAGAACGTTTCACGTCCATAGGGTCCATTCAAAGTGCCTTATCATTCGGGATAATGTTTCAAGTCCACATGCTTATGTATAAATAATTAAGTTGGATATATATATATATATATATATATATATATATATATATATATATATATATATATATATATAAAAAGTTGGTTAGTCAAACAAGGTAATATATTATTTTCACCAAAATTTAGTTTCTTTTAAAAATTGAAGTATAAGGTTATTTTATCAAGTTGAAATTGTCTTTTGCTTTGGAGTACCCTAAAATTTAATTTCTTTGAAATGTAAGGTTAGTTTATCTAATTTGAAATTGTTTTTTAAAAATTAGTAAGGTTATTTTATTTAAGATGAAATTGTCTTTTGTTTTGGAGTAGTCTAAAATTTAATTTCTTTTAAAAATTTGTTTTTTTAAAATTAGTATAAGGTTATTTTATTTAAGATGAAATTGTCTTTTGTTTTGGAGTAGTCTAAAATTTAATTTCTTTTAAAAATTGAAATGTAAGGTTAGTTTATCTAATTTAAAATTGTTTTTTAATTTTGAAATAAAATTTAAAATTGGTTTTGTATATTAAAGATTTTGGTTTGTATAAGTTAACAACCTAAAACTTAAAAATTTCTAACATAAGTGAAAATCTGTACCTTTATAGAAAAAATTATTTCAAGGAATATAATCTTCCTTGAATAATAATAACTTAATCCACATTTACAAATAATAACCAATCATACCTATCTTCAATACTATTTAACAATTACATCAAAATAATGTCCCACATCTTTTCAATTA
>ML820100.1:0-12491 GCA_009831015.1 Picea engelmannii | reverse complement strand
GTGCAAAGAATATAACACATACCCAACAGACATGAATGATTTATAGGATTTGGAGATGGATTATAAAAGAACACGTAAATAGAAGGAGGTAATTCATGATATTAATCTAGATAGGGAGGTATTAAAAGAACTTGAAGAGGCGAAGGTCGTAGGGCCATTTTATGGGGATACAATGTGTAATATTAATTCAAAAACTAGTTATGAATGGGTTGAGATATATTAGATGTTCGAAGAATAATAGGAACCCCAAACTACCTCCACTACAAGTTGAGGAGAATCCATATGTTGGGGTATATTAAACTATCAAAAGATTTGGTCTTTGCAAAGTAGCAACCAAACCAACTGTGCTACCTTGCATCAAGGTCATATCATCACTTATAATCCACATAGACATTGAGAATAGATTGATAGAAAACATCGAAGAGAAATCCATTTCATCCTTCTAGCCATCAAACCTAGATATAGGCTATAACTTTCCCATGTTAGAGGTTGATCTTACAGATGAAAGGGTTCTCCAAATCACCCTCAACTCTCATCAACTTTTGAAGAGCTGGTGGACTCCTCAAAATAAATTCATGTCACAATGGGCACGTGCATACCCAACATAAAACCTCAGAACACCTTACATACTAATAGTGGCCTTGATCAACATACTATATGGAAAGAGGATGAAAATCATTTCAAAGAATATTAGGTACCATTAATATACCAGGTGACCAAGGTTGGAACACTCTTCAATTGAACCTCTATCCCATGAGCTACATTAATCTAGGCCATTTCCAAAATCAAGTACCTAGCTACAAGAATTATCTCGGCTTTCTACATGTCCTCCTACTTGCTATATGTGGTATGTTTCACTGACAACTTTCCTAGGATGGGATTGTAGTTGTGGCCTAGAAAAAAACCAATCCATGTGTACTATCAAAGTTTATGCGAGCATAAGTACATGATTTACTATATCAAGACATGTGAGCATTTCATCTCTCTTTTGTATAGGTTGATTTTCTACAAGAATTCACAGTGCATGATAGACAAGTCCATCCAAATGATTGATACTAATGGTGATTGGTACGGGATAGAAAAGGTAACTTATATGAGAATATTTGGAACCAACCAACCTCCTCACCTACTACCCAAGTTCATTCTAGATAAATTAGTCCTTCAAGAGATACAATATGAAACCAACTTTCTTTCCAAAAATAAGAAAGCTCCATGGACACCACGTCCACTATGCATAGGTGCATACAATTTAGAGAATGTGAAGATTGTTGTCGAAGTAGGTGAAGCAATAGTTGTCTTCAATTTTGGAATAGAGAGATTCAAAAGGTGTGACCCTCATGTTGTGATAGCCCTCCATTACTTAGCATGTAAATACAAATTTCCCTATACAAATCAAGTGTGGCAGGAGGAAGATCTCTACTAAAGAGCTTCACAACTCAATGAGCTAGTAGTAAGAATGGGTGGCAAAGGTAAAGGAGCCAAGGACAAGAAGAAAATGTAAAAACATAAAGAAAAGGTTGTGCAAGAAGGAAAATAGAAAGAAGCAGAGAAAGAAAGAATAAGAAGAGAGCAAAAAGAGGCCAAAGAAAAATAAGAAGAACAAAGGAAAGAAGAGGCTCTATAAGCACAAGAAGCACAAAGGAAATAAGAAGCTTTGAAAACACAAGTATCAAAAGCCAAAGTAGAAGTAGAGAAAAAGAAGAAAGGATAAATAGACAACATGGGGTTTGTGGGAGAAGGATCATCTAATCCAAGGATACCAATTAATCCCACAAGACAATCCATCACTAGAGGTCACTGCCCATTCCCTGAGATGGGATTAGTTCGTTTTACCTCATCAAAGTCAGAATTAGTCACAATGATGGATTCATTTGGCTTTGATAAGAGAAATAAGAAAATAGTAAGGAAAACATAAAATAAGATGGAGTTAGTTGGAATCCTAGAGTTAACAGTCATAGTAGATAATCATATTCTTACATATATAGATAAATATCCAATGGCTACAACGTCTACACGTGTCACTTGTACACAAGCAACAAAATCCAATGTTCTCAAGTTGGTTGGAGAAATAGAGGACTATAAGAAGAAAACAAGGTCTCTCGAGGAACAAGTATCACAACTCAAAGGATACATGAACAACTTGTTTAAGTTCAAATATCATGTCTTTTCTATACAATATGAGCTAAACATTGCATAGAGGATGATGTACAAAAACCTATAGGATTTCCATGATTGTTCATATCAATTCTTAAATTTTCATAATGACATTAGAGACATGATTTCAATTCTAGAAGGAGTTTAAATGGGGTTAGATGAGATAATGAAATTGTATACTACAGAAAAGGACACTCCAAAAAACATTTCGAGAATGACCCAAAATAACATTCAATGTAACTATACATCATTGGCAAGTTGCAGATCTGCAAACTCATCTTTCGACAAATATTTCACTACCTGAGTTAGAAAGTGTTAAATTTTTCACCAAGTTGCTGAGAAATTCATTGAAATATGGCATCTTCATTCTCTCGGTTGAATGATTGCACCCTAACCATCTACTGAGTAGATGAAATAGATGGAAGGAATTATAAATCAAAAGAAAAAATATATAAGCATGACTTCAAATATTACAAAGGAGGTATTGATGGAGCATGTCTATATTCCCTTAAAAGAAATCAATTTAATTAACTCATACATCAACACACTTCATAATGGAATGGGGCCCATACCAAATAGTTATTGACCTTTGAGGTAGAGCATATGAACACCTAAACTATAGGTGCTTTAAAAAATTATCCTCTCAATATGAAGTGTTGAGAGTCTACATGGAAAACAAAGAACATAATGTAATACTCCCAAACGATGACAAAATTATATTTTTAAATTTAAAATGTTTTGGAAAAGAAAGAAAGAACAAGAAAATAGACAAAACTACCTAGAAGGAATCAAGGAGCCAAAGAGATAGTTATTTTGTAAAGAGTTATAAGTGTAACCTAGATACTAGAGAAATAAGGTTTTTTTGCTTGCATAACTTTTGTAAACCTTTTTATATAGTCTTAATAAGGAGAACCCTTTGGTGGCTAGTATTTTGGAATAGCTTTGGTTCTAGTGCGGTCAATGAATGTGGGACTATTCCAATGTTTGCTACTATGCTAGAATTGTTGTAAAGATATTATTTATGTTATAAACTATTCTTGTATTGGAAATTCATACTCTTATATCAACTATTCTAAAATGTGTTGTTTTTTTGTATGAGCTCAGGACTATAAATAAGAATTTGGTTATATATTTTTCTTAACTTCACAATTTTTTTTTCTTTCAGAAGATTTTTTTTTTATATTCCAATGATAATATATGTTTTACCGTCCTCAAAAAGAACTGATCATTATTCTTCATCCTAAACTGAGAAAAATGAATCACTCTTCACCTCTTTATCCTAGCTTGATGTCTCTTTTACTATTAGTAGATAGAAAAAATATACATAACTATTTTATTGATCTTACTATGTCTGATACCAACTAATGACCCCACTATAACATCCCATGTCTTGCTCCATTACAAAAAAGGAAAAATAATGATAAAAAGAGACCAGAGGGACAAACTACAACATGAAGGAAGTTTCCTCACATACGTGACCCTCATAGAATTCATTTGAGATGAAATGACTCTCCTCCAAGGAAAGGGATTCTTTGGAAAGAGTGTATGCCCTTGTATTTAATTCTCTGAAAAATATGGGAGAAAGAATAGCATTTGAAATTGAGGAGGAAGGAATGGATCTGATTCAAGAAAGATTGTAGATGAATTGTCTAAACCTGAAATTTGGTGTTGGCCCAGTCGATTATCACCTTGGATTCACCCATAACCTAAATTTTCCTCAAATTTAAAGTCTTTTTAGGAAGAGAAACGTCCACATTGTTGTGAACTCCGCTACATGTTAGTTCCCCAATATGGAGCGTATTTAACCTAGAAAAATGGGCATCGGACACATGTAAATCCAATCCAATAGCACAATGAGGGGGATGAACCTAGCTAGAACAATCGAAGAATCCCCAAGGAGTATCATCGAGCAACGTGGGCATGATTGGATTACAATGTTTGCATTTCTTCGGATCACATTTAAATTCCTAAGTAAGTTTTGTCACCAAACCAACCGCCACCTCTGTTGGGATAAATTTATCTTGGAATATTCTCATGTTACATGCCCTTCAAATAAAAGAATTGAAGAAACATGGAAGAGACCCAAAGGATTTAACTTCAGCTTCTTCCAACCAAAAGTTAAGCTAATCTTCCAGACGGTCGATCAAGGAACAATAATTTACCTTATAAAAAGAAGAGACTAAAGACCAAACTTGTTGCACATAGGGACACATAAAGAACACTTGAAGAGAGGATTCAACATCCTTCTTACAAAGTGCACATATGTTGGGACTAACCCAACCTCTTATGAGGTCATTATCCCATGTCAAGAGATTTTCATGTAGTGCTAGCCACAAGAAGATTTTTTACCTAAGCGAGGAATGCAAGATCCACACTTTGTCCCACCACCACCACAACAACTCACCTAAGAAAGCCTCTTCAATGAGGGATAAGTAGCCTAACTTTGTCATGTAGTTCCCTGTCTACAAATTCTTATACCAACACATAGTGTCGACCTTCTATTCTTATRGTGTGATGAAGTTGAACCTAAGGTTACCCAYGTAACGTTTCCATTCTATCTCTTCACCACCTTCTAACCCCAAGTCCGACTCCATCCACCATTCACTTCGACCTRCTATATTGAGACCCCAAACACTTGTGTCCCAAAAGGAGAATATTCCTTTTGCATGGAGAGATAAAAMAAATCCTYGGATAATTTATAAGCACCATCAGAACCTTCCCAAGGATCCTCCCCTATCCTTCAACTTCTATTGTTTCCTAAATTCCATATAGTCCAGTCTCCAATGAGGTGGAAAGATTTCACCAAATCCTTCCAAATAGTAGAGCAGTTGACTACCAATTTCCATTGTGTGCGAAACTAGTCCTCCACAGACTTGCCCGCTAAATATTTTGAAAACACAACTCTTCCCCAAATCATGTTGTTATGGATTAACCTCCAMAAACTCTTTGTTGCTAGAGCCCTAAAAAACCAATATATGTTCTTGATTCCCCATACCCTAAGCCTTTTGGCATGGCTATGTGCGASCATTTGACAAGAGGAATACCCTTTACATTCTTTATACCTAATCATAAGAACTAAAAGCAAGCTTTTMTTATTTTTGTTCAGATATATTTTGGAATTTTTGCAATGGACGTCCAATATACTAGAATGTTGTTGATCACAAATTGAAAAATAACAAGATGACCTCCCCTAGATAACCAATGGTGAACCCACAAGGGAATTCTCGCTTCAATTTTTTTTATTGAGACACGTCCAATTATCATACGAGTAAGCATTTGGTTTCAACTCAAAACCCAAATATTTGAGTCCTTCAATGTTTTTTCAAGATAATGGGAAAGTATTGGCCAACATGACCTGAGCTTCCTCCCTGAGAGAGATAACTAAAATGGTGGACTTGGACAATGATCCAGGAGGATCCAAAATGCTCAAAAATTGATAGTCTCAAATGTTGATGGAAATGAATTCATTACGTAGAGTTCAATTAAAGATATCCAACACAATTTGAACAACCTCAAATGGACGTCGTATGAGGAAGTTATGGCCTTTCAAAGTTTCAGAAAAAACAAACAAAATGACAAAGTGGGGGTGCCACGTGGAAGGCACAAAATTTGCCACGTGACCATATATACAACTAACAGGGAACAAGGTGATGTCATGATGATGTCAACATGCCTATGTGGCAGTACGAGAGGTTGACACATGTCAGTTAGTTTTGGAATTTTCGGCACCCAGTTGGACCAATAAAAATTTACCATGTGGCATCTGTATCATCCACGTGGAAACATTGAAAGGGTGACATGTGGTGGGTCGTACAGTGACGTGGTAGGTGACAGGTGGAAGTACGGTGATGATGTGTAATTGATAGGTGGCAATTGACACATGCATGATGATTGTGCGTTAACATGGCAAGAACTATACAACATGTGGACCAACTAGAGAATGCCACATGACACTCTCCTGATTGGCTAATGTTGGAAAAGGGTACACAAAATTTTGTTGGGGTCGAAGGGAATTGAACCCTCGACCTCCTTGCACCGATTCGATGACTTAAACCATATGCCACAACCAACTGGGCTAACCATATCGTTGAATATTCTATCGGGATTTAATATATTAAAGTTTTTGTTGTAACAACCACCAAATGAGGGGGGGTCTGTGGATTGGAATCCACGACCTATGCCTACCCATCCGCTTAACTAATTACCATGTAACCAATGTGCCAACTGTTGGTGCTTGATCCAGTCCACCGAAATATTTGTAATTAAAGTTTGGTTTGTTGCCCATCTGAGCATATAGGGGGTTGGGTGGGGTTCGACCCCCTGACTTCCCCTATATAAACCTAGCGCCTGACCAACAACACTACATGGTGTTATGTGTCAATATCTAGAGTGGAATTGTATATAATTACGTGTCAAAGAATAGAGTGGGGTTGAATTTGAATGTGTGCAAGGAGATATTGTATATTTCATGCTTGCATAACTTTTCGTGCCATAGAGCTCTTTGAGAGAAGTATAGGGTGTTTACAGTCAAAATTTTCAGTTTTATGAGGTGGTGTCAATTTCGACAATTACACTTGTCTTTGAGGAACATATCAAAAGGTCATTGTAAAACGAAGCATATTTGAGCATTATTAGAGAAGTATCTCACTTTGAAGTGGACCCAGAGACGTAGCCCAAGATGGGTGAACTCCATTATCAACTTGTGTAATGTTCCTTGATCTTTGTTGTTAATTTTCTCTCCATGTTCACATTTTTATTTCTGCAAGGTATTATCAATTAATGAATTTTATGGATAAGTAAGTGTTTTCACATGATATTTTTCAAATATTCAAGATGATCTTCATTTCCCGAATCTGATCGAATGATAGTGTTTTCTTAAGAACTAATTTAACATCTAAGGATTTTCGGATCAAGTTGGTATCAGATCTGGTTTGATGTGTATTTGCAAGTGAATTCTTATGAGGTCCAAAATCAATCTTGGTGAAGGATCGTTGAAGAGTACATTCCTGATATTGGTTCGAGGTGTGCATTTCAGAGGCAAGAAATGACTTCAACAAAAGATGGGGATGCTTCTAATCCAAATCCTTTCGGTACTAAAGAGGCAATTTTTTTTTTCGTTCATGGAAATGAAGGCCATGGTGGAAGAAATGTACGAGGATCGAAATAAGGCCAAGGGAACTTGTGGTAAATCCAAAGGAAATCCACATAACTTCAAGAAGCAATCAAAGGGAAAAGAAGAAGAGAAGCATACATGTTCTCATAGCAAGAATAAAGGACATGAGAAGGCAACGTGTTGGAATTTGCATCCAGAGAGGCTACCAAATAAGTTCAACGACAAAGTTAAACAAAAGGCCCAACCATAGTTTAGGATCTTGGATCAAATTCTAAAGTTACAACTATGGGCGTTAAAGGTATATTCTCTATTGCTAGTTCTAATTCACATACTTATTCTTCAAAGGATAATGTAATCCCTGATGGAAGGAAAAGAAATGACCTATTTCATTTATGAAAATGCTAGTTAATATTAGTATCCAAGATCCATATTTACATCCTACGGAAAACAAGTCCTTTCGTTGATGTTGTTCCTATTAATAACGAAAAATATGTTGATGATTCATTCTTTTTTGCATCTATATATTCAATTTTGTTTGTCAATTTTATGCTAGTCAATGGAGTATGGTTAGTAGTTGCAACAATGAATGGCAGAGTTTATGAATTTGAGGGAATGATTAGCTTGATCAACAATGTTGTTTCAGTCGTCGTTATTGTTGTGATGAGTCAAATGCTCATTATCCAATCAAGATGGATGGATGATACTAGACAAGTGATGTGACAATACCCTCACTTCATTTCTGAATGATCCATACTTTTGGAGGTCCAAAGTTTATTTAGTGCGGAGGTGTGATCCAGGAAGATCTGGAATGCTAAAAAGTGATAGTCTCAAATTATAATGGAAATTAATTTATTATGTAGAGCTCGATGAGAGATTTCCAACGCAATTTGAACGACCTCAAATGGGCGTTGTATGAGGAAGTTATGGCCTTTCAAAGCTCCAGAAAAAACTAACAAAATGGAAAAATGGGGGTGCCATGTGGAAATCCCACATGATGCCACGTGGCCATGCATATAGTTGATAGGGAATAGGGTGACATCATGATGATGTTAGCACGCTAACATGGCATCACAAGACACTGACACGTGTCACTCAATTTTGGAATTTTTGACACCTAGTTGGACCAGTAAAAGTTTTCCATGTGGCATCCATATGGTCTACATGGCACCATTGAAAGGGTGACACGTGGAAGTTCGTACAATAATGTGGCAGGTGACAGGTGGAAGTACGGAGATGATGTGACATTGACAAGTGGCAGCTGACACAGGCAGGTTGACTATGCGTTGATGTGACGTTGACTGTACAACAGGTGGACCAACCAAAGGATGCCATGTGACACTCTATGTTTGGCTAATGTTGGCTAAGGGTATCCAAAAGTTTGTTGGGGTCGCAGGGAATCGAAACCTCGACCTCCTTGCACCGGGCCAACGAATTAAACCATACACCACAACCAACTCGACTAACTGTATCATCGAATGTTTTATTGGGCTTTAATATATTAATTTTTTTGTTGTAACAACCACCAAATAAGAGGGGGTCAATGGATTGGAACCATCGACCTCCGCCTAACCATCAGATTAACTAATTACCACATAACCAATGCGCCAACTGTTGGTGCTTGATCTTTCCCATGAGAATATTTATAATTAAAGTTTGGTTTGTTGCCCATCCGAGCATATAGGGGGTCGGGTGGGGTTTGACCCCCCGATTTCCCCTATATAAACCTAGCGCCCGACCAACTACACTACATGGTGTTCCATGCCAAGATCTAAAGCGAAATTGTATAGAATTGTGTGCCAAATAAGAGACTGGGGTTGTATTGGAATGTGTGCAAGGAGAGATTGTATATTTCATGCTTGCATCATTTTTCATGCCATAGAGCTCTTTGAGAGAAGTATAGGGTGTTTAAAATCAAAAGTTTTGATTTTTCGAGGCAGTGTCGATTTTGACAATTACACTTGTGTTTGAGCAACGTATCATAAATTCATTGTAAAAGAAGCATATTTGAGCATTAATAGAGTTGTCTCTCATTTTGAAATAGACCCAGAGACGTAGACCAAGATGGGTGAACTCTGTTATCAACTTGTGTAATGTGCCTTGATCTTTGTTGTTAATATTTCTCTCCATGTTCACATTTTTATTTCCGCAAGTTATTATCAGTTAATGAAGTTTATGGATAAGTAAGCGTTTTCACATGATATTTTGCAATACTCAAGACGATCTTCATTTCCCAAATATGGTTTGATGTTAGTGTCTACTTAATAACTAATTTAACATCTTAGTATTTTCGGATCAGAAAAGTTGATCTGCATACTTGTAGTTGAACAAAATAAATCCAGAATTCCTTTTAGAACCTAGAATTTCTGCGTGGACCCTGCACCAAAGAGGAGCACGTTGTCAACAAAAATAAAATGAGTAAGAATTTATGAGGGGGAATTTTTTTACTCCTTTAAGAATACTTCTTCTCCTTGTGTTGCCAATTAACTTGCTTATTCCTTCAACAATAATGAGGAAAAGGAATGGAGACATGGGATAGCCCTGACGAAGCTTTGAGGGATGGAATAAGCTGGACATAGAGCCATTGATTAGGACAATGAAAGAAGCCGAGTCTATAAACCCCATTATCCAATTGATAGAGGCAAGATTCATCCCCATTTGTATCATGCATAGCCTAATAAAAAACCAACTAAATTTGTCATAAGCTTTAGATAGGTCCAACATCATCATAATAGAAGGAATATTATGAGACATAATTGAGAGCATAGCTTCTTGAGCCAGGGAAACTATGTCATGGATTAAATACTTACCAGAAATTGTAATTAAATCTCTTTTTTTCATGGGCATACACAAAGAAATCAGTATCAGGTCCGATGGGTCAGAATTTGGAATGAAACTTTAAAGATATTACAATAGATAACCATATGTCATCTATATGTACATGAGTTTTAATTGTACATAATATTTTAGATAGATCAAAGTAATGAATCAAACTCTAATCTCACTAATCTTACAACTTACCTATATAGAATTGTAATTATGGAAACTTATGCACATGAAAATCAAGTTTAAACTAATGAGTTTCGTTTGAACACCTCCCACTCTGAAGAAGAAAAAAAGTGATGTAAATTGAATGGTCCTCCATAAAAACTTTGACACCTTTGTTTTTATATTTGATTTCTCTAACAAATTAACACAAGTTTTAATAAGTACATAATTAATTAATCTGTAATGATAAATTATATATTTTCATATGTGATACCAAAACTATAGAAGAGACCAACCTTGTTGAGGTTGAAACAATAATATGATATTGATATGTTGCAAAAATAAAATAATTTGTTACCTACTTCCTGAACTATATATTCATGTACTTGATTGTTGACCACAATATATTCATATTTTTCATAATATTGGAAATTTGGGATGGGTTCCACATTCCTTAAGCTCATCACTCAGGTAGGCTCCACACACCCAAAATGTAATCAATTAAATCAATACAATTCTAGTTTATAGTATGAATGAAGTGTTTTGTGAATTGAGATTGGTACATTATGACATTGTGGTGATCATTGATAAAAACATGCAATTTCAAAATTGTAGTAATAGTAGTCCATGGCCATTTCCAAGGGCATTATTAGCATAGTACACATTTTATTTATCAAGTCCATATTAATGTGCAAGTTATGAAATGCATTGCAACTCGAATATTTAATGATGCTTTTGAAAGTAAATTGTACTAGAGAAGTTTGGCTAATTGTCATATTGTTTATATGTTTGTTGAGAAGCCAAAATTAAAATGTTTTCTTCCCCACTATTATGAAATGATTCAAAGAAATTTAAACTAAAATCAGATGATAGTGTTGCTAGATTATATGTTTGTGCCACCATTAGATATTGCATAACACCTAGTCTTGAAAATGAAAAATATTTTACATAGTCTTGAAAATAAAAAATATTTCATGGAAACAAGATAGATAACTAGCCTTAACATTATATGATGTTAACATGTTAAATATCGTCAAAAACAACTTACTTTTGATAATTAACATTGTAACTAAAATTTCTTGAATTAAAATAGAAAGTCCAAATCTTCTACTAAAATCTAATAATATTAATTTTTTTTTTATTAAAAATATAAACTAAAATAATAAAAGAAAACAAAAATATAAAATTGAAATATCTAAAACACCGTTCACATAGTTGAGATATCATTCTAACCCACTTTACACCAAATGCATGGAAATGGCCATTCAGATAGTTGGGATCTCATTTTAACCCACATTACACCAAATGCATGGAAATGGAAATTTTAAGATAAACAAATATCCATAAATTTTAAGATAAACAAATATCCATATTAATTAAGAAATCGTAACTAAGATTTAACCATACTTTCTCTATAAGGTTTAAAGTTAATAAAACAAAAAATCCCACATAATAGTAGACCATGTGGGACGCTTTAGGAGGAAGCTAAGTGAAGGAAATACACATGTAGAGTGATGGTGTTATATCAAGATTTGCCTCACCATTGCTATCTTGCACATAGGGCCTTTTTCCATTTCCCTATGCAGACTTATCATCCCTTTTTTATGAATCCAGAGCTTAAAATATACATTTTTCCACATATACGCTCCCTATCGGTTATACAAGATGTGTATATGCTTGCTGCTCCACTATAGCTTGCGTATATTGGGATTTGTGCCAGAAAATACAAAATGAGGTTGGGTTTCCATGTCACGATAGAAGATCTCTGATCCTTGGCCGTCCATATATTGGAAACGTTCTGACTCATCCCTTCAGTTGCATTCTGGAGGCTATAAGAGCACAATTTCGAACTATGGAAAAGAGGGAGAAAACATTCAACATTGAGAGCAAAGTTACTCTGGAGAAATTACTTCATATTGAATCTGCATCCCTTTGTCCCTCAAGTCTGAACACAGTGTTCAGCCCCCAAGCTCTTCCCTTATTGTTGAGAGGACTTCTTTGCCTCTTTCTCATGAGCTTGCCTTTGGTGGAGGATTGAAGTGGTGGAGACCCATTTGGAAGGAACTTGGTTTCTTGGTTTCGAACCGTGCCGACATAGAAGTCTGTAATGTTGACACTTTTGCTGATCAATTATTAATAGAAATACTCCTTTCCCGACCTATTGGTATCTTGCAAATATATGATTATTATCCATGGGCATGTTTGTAATGTTTATTAATGGATTATGCTATCAGATGTG
>ML820099.1:98043-113693 GCA_009831015.1 Picea engelmannii | reverse complement strand
CCTTGGAGGGCCTACTTACTTGTCTTTATAGGTCTTTGACAAGTGAAAGCTTGATCGTGGAGGCACAAGGTTAATTGGACCTTCACTTGGGACATGAATCCCACATTATGGATGGTTTCCCCCCTCTCCTTGGACAAATTGGATGAGGGACATTGCCTTTGGAGGCGCTTGAGTGTCACTTGGAGGTGACTCACTAGCCTTTCCAGCCCCAACGTTTTCCTTTGGAGGCCTTATCTTTCTCTTCTGGGGAATGATTCCACAATTGGAGGGCTAGGGTTTGGTGGTGTTGGCTGATTTGATGATTATTTGGAATGTTTTGATGGAGGAAGACCTTGCACCTTGAAGATGTGGCCTTTGGAGGCCCAATGACTCCCTTAAATAGCTCAACGACTTGCTCATTATGCCAAAACGTCACCCCTAAGGGGGTATGATGTCATCTTTTAGGGCTTTCTTAATTTGTAAATATGAATTATAATTTGTAAATGGACAAAAGGAGGAGGTTGGCTTCCCTAATTTCATGTTGACTTGTTGAATGTGGACAAAAGGGTTTTAGGTGACCTCATATAAATAGAGGCCACCCCTTTAGTCATTTCATACATCACACACTTGAGAATTGCATATGTTCATGGATGAAATGTTCGCCCCTCTTGGGCAAATGACATATTCTCTCTATTATGCTATTTTGGATGCTAGTACTTGTCTCTTGTGGAAGAAGTGGTTTGTTTTCTCTCTTGCATGCTAGTTCTTGATTTGTGGTGGAATATACTTGGTAAAAAAGGGTTTATCTTGATATCTCTTGGAATTGGTAAGAAAATCTATGCATTTTGTTGGTTTTTCTTCTTGTTTCATGGTTATTCTTGTCTAAACCCTTGGAGGAGTATAAAATCACACACCCTCCACTAAGTCTATCACATTTTTCTTTGGATAAACTACTTAACAAGGTTGCTAGGAGGAGTAAAAAGTCTTACACCCTCCTAGATTTACCTTGCTAGTTTTGTTTTCCCTAGGGATTACACCCCTAGGGAGGTAACACAACTAGATCTTACAACAAGAGACCCCATAACCCAATTGATAAAGGCACTAGTATAATTTTCATTGGAGATCTAAAATCAATGCATTGGAATACGTGAAAAATAGAGATTTTGCAATTGTTCAAGTTGGAATCAATTTTGCATGCTTAAGGCTTCTTTGTGCCCTAAGGGCATCTAGCTTATACTTGTAATTATTCTTGTTGCTGTGAATTAATGCTACATCCACTAGGGCTGCAACAAATCTCATCTTCTTTCATCTATTGCTCACTTAACTACTGCTGAAATTCACTTGTGAACCTACATTATTGTTCTAATTCTCATTGGCTATGTTTTTTACTATTTACTTGTTGATTTATATGGCTAGATATTGTTTTTGTATAAATTGTTTGCTACAGCCACTTGGCTGTTATAATAACCTATTGATAACACTTAATAAACATCCCTAAAACCCACTAAAGTCCTGCTTCATTATTTGGAAGTTTAACTAGTCTTTGCTAGCTTTATTTCCTTCATCTTACACTTGATTGTAGTGGTTAAGTTTGCAACTATTGGTAATTTTTTATTGCTTATTTATACACTTATATACTGTTGCAATTTGGGACAAAAAGGTTTGTTGTTGAATCCCCATTGGTTAAAGGCTTGTTTGATCATCATTTGTCTTGTTCCAGGCACGACTAACATTGTTTTGCAAGTACAAAACCCTTGACAATCATTTACCTGTGCATAAGACTCTTCTTCAAGCCTTCCTTCATCTCCAAACTTGACCTATAGCTGTTGTAAATTAATGCTACATCCACTAGGGCTGCAACAAAACTCATCTTATTTCATCTATTTCTCACTTAACTACTGCTAAAATTCACTCGTGAACCTATATTATTGTTTTATTGCTCATTGGCTATCTTTTTTACTATTTACTTGTTGATTTATATGGCTACATATTACTGTTGTAGAAATTGTTTGCTACAACCACTTGGCTGTTATAATAATTGTTGGCTTATTAATCCTCTGGTTAGTCTAATTTATCATTTATCTATCCTGATCCTATCTTATTGTCCTAGATTGTCCCAGGTTTATATTTAACAAGCTTCCAACAAAAGCCCTCTAAAACTGTCGGCCCCTATGGTAAACCAGAAGGCAACACAACACACCAAGTGTACTACGTAGTCTTGCCCGAGATAGATCTATGGGTGGTTGCAATATTCAGGTGTTTGCAACTTGGAAATGAGTGGAGATCTGTGGGTGTACCTTGTAATCTTTATTTATTCAATCTAACATCTAATTACAACCATCCTTCTATTCATGCATGTTAAATATCATATCTAACTAGTCACTTTATTCATTCATATAATCATTCAACACTTCACAACAATAGAGACACGTACATTCAATCACATAACACAGGCATTACCATAGTTCACCCCCTCCTGGGTTACGTCCACAAATATATGGCTCTCAATCTCTTTATCATGGTTTAGTAATATGTCATGTCGCACGTGTTTACAATCTTGGATCTTACACTCTCAATTGGCTCCTCAATCCCTGCGAGGCTGACTAGATTGCACCATGCTCCTCATCCTGCGATCTAACCCTCAGGATTGATTTTCTCACTGCTTATCTAGTTCACTAGCTTACTGAATAGTATAGTTCTTACAACTCTCTGTCATTTGTCCTTCCTTGTCTCTCTGCCATATGTCCTTCCTTGTCTCTCTGCCACCCCTTGTTCTCTCTTCTATCCTCTAAGTACTACTTATTTATATCCTTGTCTCATCATCCATTACAATACATTGCAAAAACCCTAAGCCTAGCATTGTTAGGTCTTCCTTGCATGTTCGCCTTGCATGCTTCCCTCGTAAGTGTTGCTTTTCCTTCCAGTTATCCTTTCCTCCTTTCATGCTTCTCTTCCCAAAAATAGCCTTTTCTCTTGACTAGTTCTGCGTCCAACAGGCCCCCAACATTGATATGTAGCTCGTCCCGAGCCACCTAAGCTTTGTGCACTTCTTCAACAGCTCCTGCGAGAGTATGGAACTTGTCTGTGAGTTCCTCGGCTTGCGTTTGAGAATGCACAATATTTTCTTTGAGCGCATCCAATACTTGTGCTATAATATCCTCTTTGATCATCTTCGCACACTTTGCTTGAGTTTGTCCCATGTTCTTCTTTGCCTCCTATGCCTACACTGTGACTTCTACTGCTATCTCTTGGAGAGTTTCCATTTGATCTTGTTGATCCTTCTTTTGTGTCTATGCAGCTATGAGGTTTGCTTGCAGTTTCTTCATATCTTCTACTCCTTTGAGACGCTTAGTTATCTTCATCATTTTATGCCTCTGCTTGAGGTCCTGGATAGTTGCACTTATCTTTTCCTCTTCTTGGTCCCACTGCTAGACATGTTGATCCTCCTCCAACTTTGTCCGTAGTTGTGTTTCTCTACCGAACAACTCGACAACTGCGCTGACTTGTCGTTCCATTTTATCCATCTGCCTTGCTACTTCCTGCTTCCTTTGTTCCTTCACCTCTGAGGGAGTGGTAGGGATGAGTTGTTCTCAAAGGTTCTCGATCTCCTTCATGTATTGATCGATTGTTTTCACAATCTAATCAATTTTATGCATCGACGTGGGCTCTGTTATTTACGTGCTCTTTGGAATTCTGTCATAGGATACAACCAATCTGTACTCGAGCCTATATGCACATTCTTTCTCATCTTTGGTCTCGATATTGACTTGCTCGAGCACCAACTCCAACTCTTCTCTATTGTCCTTCCCGTGCTGCAACTTTGTTTTGTCTGTGTGTGCACGCGATTGTACCTCCTGCGCAACATTGACTTGCAGTTTATATAGCACCTTGGTTGGTATCCTCCCCATTACCAACTATATTTGTGCCAGATATTTCAAGGGTGTCTGGCCTACAATCTCATCCATGTGCAACATTCTGGGTGTAACGTGAAAATTCGAGCTCACATGTGCTATCGTCTGGATCATATCTTGCTCGCTCGACACATCCTTGGCTCATGCTTTTGTTGTTGTGGGGACTGACTCTATTCCTTTGACTGCCCTCTGTGTTTCTATGATCTGCTCTAAGATCTGCCTCATGTTGGCCAGCTCGTCTTGAACCCTATCCCTTTGGTGCTAGGCATCTTCAAATTTCTCAACTACCCGGTCGTGGACACTTTCATCCACGAGGTCTGCATCATCCTTGGTGATTGTATATTCCAATGGTGTTTTGTGCACCTTGGCCTTCTTGCGTGCAACCCTAGTGTGTATGATCGACCTCTTGGTCTGGCCTTGTTCCTATTGGGTAGCACTCAATGTGGTCCCTTGTGTTGTCTCAACCTCTTTTTCATGTTCCTGTGGTGTTTGGTTGGTCTTCTTTTATCCCTCCTAGGTACCTTTCTTTGGCACACCCCCTTTCTTTTATTGTGTCGACTTCTGACCTGGCTTTGGCTTCTTGGGCATTGTTTTGTCTCCGATGGGTGTTCGTTCTTTCCCTGCCTCAGCCTCCTTATTTGTGGACATATCTTGAATCAGAACTAGAACTCTCCAGTCATCTTTACGATCCTTGATGGCCATCTCCACGTCCTCTTCTTTGATATAGTATCGTAGTTGTATCCATTCCTTCTGGGGATCCCTCCGTGCTTGGATCCATACTGCATGCTTGGTCACTTTGAAGTTGGCGATGTCTTGATATTGCACAATGACTTATAGAGTAATCCGCGAAGTGTTGGCAATGTTTTCTTGTAGGTCATTGTAATACCCTGTGAACATGCCTGCATTTTCACTTCTAGTTTTGGAGTCTAAAATGCTCCCCAATGATATGTACCACACTACGTGGAAACGAGTGGTTATCTCACAAAATTATGTATGCTTAGGCTCCCTCCATCTGACCAAGCCTATCAAGATGAGTAGCCAAGAGTGGTGGAACTTTGTCCCCATTTCCTATGCATATTTGCAGTCCTCAAGGAATAGGTTTAACGAGTACAAGGCCCAACTAAGCATAGTGCCCTTCGCGCACTGTGCTACAACTGCGATGACCCTGGTAAGGAATTCCTCCTTGCGGCACTTCCTGAGCAAATTGCGCACCATGAGTTTGGTGTCTAGCCTTGTTGTTGCGTCACTGATGATTTTGCGCGACCCTCTTTCTATGCCATACGTCTTCTTCATCTCCTCGGCTAGTGCCTTCTCCTTTGTCTTGTCATCAAGGAGTTGCACAAGACTCTCCCCCTGAGATGGTAGCCCTGTAATCAATGCAATGAGCTCTACGTCTATCTAGACAGTCTCTTCCACCCATAGGTACCCTTAGTGGGTAACTTCCATCAGCTACTTGACACATTTATTTACGTCACGACCCCTTCCAAAGTGTGGGATATCCAACAGGTTTAGAATCCCAGTATTGGCCAATCCCACTTCCCACTGTTTCAGTTGGAAAATTGGATCGTCAAAGGGTCCTATACCCACGCTATCCAGGTAAACTTGCTTTGCAAACTCAGGAAACTTGTCCATGTTGATCACATCATGGTCCAAGTACCATAGTTTTTCCATGCATCCTAATAGGTTAGTCATGACACACACCCCTTCTAGAATGCGCGGTAAGACTATGATTGTTGCAGCCTGTCTGCGCGGTGATCTTGCTACTACCTTCTTGCCCTTCCGCTATGGTGGCTGACTCGAGATTCCAACCTCCATTGTTCTCTCCTCTATATATGCATCTGTCCAATCAGTGACATCTTCCACTATACCCTCATGTTGTTGCTCCGACGTTGTTGTGTGTGACCTTTCTGGCGCAATCGCTTCTGTCTGGTTTGGGACCATCCCATTAACCCCCGAGGCTTCTTCATGGTTTTCAGAGTGCAAAGGATTTCTTCCGTCCTTGGCCTGTTGGTTCTGTCCCACTTTAAGCATATCAATGTACATGCCAATTGTTGTTGTTTGTTTGGTTTCCTCCACCACTGGTGTGGGGCTCACTAGTTCCATATTGGGCGAAGGGATTTCGTCCAAGTTGACAAATTTGGTAGTCTGTGTTGGTTCCTATTCGATTCCTTGTGGTTGTTGTGGTGCTCTAAGGTTGCTTCGAGGTCGTCTATAGGCCTATCTCGGCGCACCTAGCTTGGGTGGTGAAATGGTTTCCGTTGAGCTAGTTCATTCTATAACTCTTGCAAATTCACTCTCTGATCTGTATACTCTATTTCTCTGTTCTTTCTCAATTTCACAATAACCCTTCAGTTACTCGTGTGCTTTCCTTATATAGCAATTGTGTGAAACCTCTCGGAGAAGTTACCCAAGCTGTGGTTTAAATGAATTGGCGCTTATCGAGTACCTGCCATTGAATTCTCTTGATGTCGCTAGTTGGCATGATTAATGGACGTCCCGTCAATCATTCTTGTCATTTAATTTTGATAGACACCACCAGTTGGCACCTATTTGTTGTAACCACCATTTTCATAATTTTCACCTTTTTTTGACCGTTGGTCCTTTTTCCGGTGCATTAGTTGTTCCAAGTGCGCGTTAGGTTGTTTGAACGGTGTGCATGGACATATTATTTTCATCACACTACTTCTCCTTTAGCTGGGTGTTGTCTTCTGTTGTCTGGTGCGGTAACCCCTCTGTCGCTACGTGCAGTCCTTTGTTGTCAGGTCGATTTTTTTTTTTTTTTTCATTTTTTTAAGTGATAGGAGGTCTACTATACCTATACAGCTTCAGTCGACTCCCATTGATCATTCCTCTGAGTTTTGTTCCTCCCAAATCCTTCAACTATATATCTCCCCCATCTCTAACATTTTTTACTTCATATGGTCCCAACCAATGCATTCTTAGTTTTCTCGGGTGTTGAAGAGATTTATTGTCGTATACCAAAACTAGGTCTCCCTCCTGGAAATTCTCCTTCTGATATGTCTATCATGCCAAACTTTGTCCCTTGCTTTATGTACCTCTTGGTGAAACCCTTCTAGAATCCTATCTTCTTCCATGATCATCAGCTGACTTAGCCTTTCTTGTATTTCACCTCGCTCTGTCATGTTGGTAATTGTTTCTACGCACAGACTAGGTACCAAAAACTCTAATTGCACCACTACTTCTTGTCCATACACCAATCTGAATGGTGTTTTCCCTGCCAATTTTTTACATGTGGTCATGTATTCCCACAATATTGTTGGTATCTTTAAGTCCCAATCATCCCTGTTGACGTTGCAGATCTTTGTCAGTTCATTCTCGAGGATCCTATTAAAGGCTTCCACTGTTCCATTTGCTTGAGGATGATATGGTGTACTCTTTTGATGATAAACTTTAAAATCCTCAATCATAGACTTAATATTGTTTTTAATGAAGTGAGTGCCTTGGTCACTCATCAAAATCCCTGGGCATCCAAATCTAGTGATCACTTGCTCAAACAAGAGGTGTGTTGTTGTCTTTGCGCTTCAATCTTTTACTAGTGTTTCTACCCATGTTGTTAAGTACTCTATCGCAATAATAATATACCTTGTTCCTAACCCTTTTGTTGGTGGGTTGATTGGTCCCGCAAAGTCTATTTCCCATTTTTCGAATACCTTCAAGGTTACTTTTGGTCTCAGGGGCATCTCATCCCATCTATTCAGTTTACCAACCCTCTGACATACATCACATCTTTGGAAATAGTCCTTTGAGTCTCTGTGAACAGTCGACCACCATAGGCATGCGCGCAATACCTTCTGTGTGGTAACTTTGCCTGCATAATTTCCTCCTGCTATTCCCTCATGGGCCTTTGCTAAAATCCTAGGTATTTCATGTTCTAATACACATATTATCAAGATGTTGTTTGCACCCATTTTGTATAAGTGTCCCATAATCAATTGATAGTTTGCAGCTATGACTACCAGATTTTTCTTCTTCGCAGTGTTGAATTCTTGTGGCACAGTCCCTGTACTCAAGTATTTAATGATGTCTGCAAAATATTCATCGTCTACTTGGACTGAAAATAGTTGTGCATCGAGAAATTTGTCCTCTATATTTGTAGGTTCCTCTCCATTAGTGATCATTGACAGGTGATCAGGCCCTGCATTCAACTTCCCTGGTTTGACTATCACTTTGAAGTCAAATTCCTAGAACATCAATAGCCATCTACAAATTCTCCCCCCCCCAAACACTGGCTTGTTGACGAGGTATTTGAGAGTTGAATGGTCTGTAAACATCTTGAAATGTTTTCCCAATAAGTAATGTCTTAACTTCTGAAGTGCATAGACCATATCTAAGCCTTCTCTATCTGTGGTATTGTAATTATGCTCTGACTCTGATAGTTTTCTGCTAGCAAATTCTATAGGATATTCCAACTCCCATGTTCCAGGCTATGCCAGAATAGCTCCAAGTGTTATGGATAATGCATCTACATGCACATGGGATGTTTTTTCCCAATCTGGGAATACTAGTATTGGTGTGGTTACCATCTTCTCTTTTAGAGTGTCCAATCCTCGACAGTCCTCATTCCACTGAGACTTGCTATCTTTTCTCAATAGTTTCTCCATTGGTGCAGTGATTTGTGCATACCCTTTTATGAATTTCTGGTAGTATCTTGTGTGTCCCAATGTTTCTCTTAACTGACGTACTAATTTTGGTAGTGGTAGATTAACAATTACTGCAATATTGGAGGGATCTACTAGCAAGCCTTGTTTGCATACTATATGTCCCAATAGTATCCCAAAGGGTGTTCCAAAGATGCACTTCTTGATGTTTAATGATATCTGACATTGCCTGCATCTTTCTAACATCAACCTCAACACCTCTACATGGTATTTCAACAGATTGTAGACTTTCCAATCATCCATATATACCTCTAGAAATTGGTGGATGAATTCTTTGAATGTAGCTATGGCTACTCTGGAAAATATTTGTGGTGCATTCTTCAATCCAAACGGCATGACTGTGTACTGGTAGGATCCCCATTATGTGGAAAACATGGTCTTGTACCTGTCTTCTGGAGATATATTAATCTGATGGTAGCCCAAGAATCCATTAGTGAATGAGTAAGCTTCATGTCCTCCTACGTTCTCCAACACCTCATCTATGAAAGGAGTAGAGAAAGGGTCATGTAGGCACACATCATTCAACTTCCTTAGGTCGACACATATCCTTATCCCTCTATACTTCTTCTACTGAACTACCATAGGGATTACCCATTCAGATTCCTCTACTGGTTCTATGATTCCATCCTCCAATATCCTATCAATTTTTGCTTTCACTTTTTGCTTATATATTGGTTTTAGTATATAGGGTTTCTGTCTGATTGGTCTTGCCTCAAATCTGAGAGGTATCTTCATTTCACCTAGATTTCTTGCTATGCCTTTTGTTTCTGTGAACGTTGTTGGGCACAGGTCGTTGTATTTGCACAGTAACTCTATTATGCTTTCCATTGTTTTCTCATCCCAGTAGTCTCCAATGTTGGCCATTTTGGGATTCTCGATTGTCCCATTGTTGAATTTCTTCACCTTGATCAGCACAACAAATACTTTCGATTCCAGAGGTGGATCTTCCACTTCTCTTCCACCTTCCACTTCCTCTTTCTGAATGTTTCGCGGGTCATCTTCATCTGGTGCTTCTTCCTGCACATGGTAGCATGACAATAGTTCTTTTACTATATGTTCGTTCTGTTGTTGCTATTTTGTCATGAGTTCAACTTCCAATTATTTAATGAATATCACCCTCTGATTCATTTAAGCGTTAATTCTATGTTGGGGTTCTCATGTTCAAATGATAAAGTGACTGTAAATTTCTATTGTAATATTGTCCAGTTTGTAGTTCCTCTGCACAATTCGTGGTCTATATACCAGTTTGTTGGAATCCCTTCTAATGTGTGAACAAAATGATGAGGCCATTCTTCTGGTGTTGTCATCCTCCATATTGTTCTGCACTTCTCCAAGTGTTATGTTGGTGCCCATTATCCGTCATATTTTTTCAGTTGGTTGGTTCCTTGTTCTATGCCAAATCTGATGCGTAGTAATCACTTACATTGGTACCGGTCCTTGACTGTCTCTTTTTGCACACCCCACCATCTTCCAGGTGTTTTCTTGAGTGTTATATCCATGGATAAGAGCCTTTGATTTTCTAACACTTTATCTTTGTATTGTGTTAATAATGCTTCTAAGTCATTCACCCCATGGAAGTTGGGAAGTTCTTTTATCTCCATACCTACCCTTCTTACTAAGCAGTCTATTCTTGCACATCTTCTTGTGGAGACTTTGTGTAACCTTTGTTTCCAATTCTCTAAGCCTGTATCTGATTCTGATGCGCATGACGTGATACTTCTCCAACTAAGTACCCCATCTACATTTGGGTTCACATAATCTTCTTCTTGCATGGTTGTTATGTACAACTAGTTAATTTCCTCCAGGTCTAAGCAAGTGGGTTCTTCAAACCTTTCCCCTTCTGATAGATCCAATGGCGCAATGACTCTGTATTCTCCTGACTCAAATGTCATATTCCTCGTCTTTAAGTTGATTATGGACTGATTGTCAAATGCCCAATCCAAGCCCATAAATGTTGGATAAGGTGTTGTTCCATCCACTATCTCTATCACTTTGAAATTATCTTTAGTGCACACTCCATACAGATATATTGTCACCCCCTTTAGTCTTCCAATTGGTAGAACTATGTGTTGAGTTACTAGTTTCAGTTGAACAAGTGAATATCCTAATGTGGGATCTCCCATACATGTCCATCTCTTCTTGGGTAACACATTTACTTCGGATCCTATATCTAGTATAATATCTCCCATGTTGAAATCTCTAATGTTGGCATTCAGTCTGAATTCTCTACTTGTTCTCCTCCTTGTATGTAGATGATTAATTGTTTTCTTTTCTAGTTTTCCTTCTATCTCTGTGCTACATCTTTCTAGCATATTTTGTAACACTTTAACAGATGATGGATCATTTATTAGTTTAAAACAAGATTGCAAAAAACCTTTAATCATACTTACTTGTCCCAAGGGTTGTGCTTCTTTGGTGTGATCGAACGATGGAGGCATCTCGTAGACTGGTACTTCCTTAGTATGTTACAGAGTTGATGTCGATGAAATTCCTGGCTTCAAGAATTCTTGTCTACCCTGCTTGAATATCTCCTTTTCATTATGCACATCAAACTGCTTCTTTGGTTCATCATTCCTCTTCACCCATTGGTGTTGTGTTGAACCTTGTCTTACTGTGTCGTTTCCTGTCTTAGCTCCTTGCCACGTATGTTGATATTTCTTTTGCCATCCCTTGCTTCCACTGAAATCCACTGAACATTCTAATTGTTCTGATTTCTCTTTTCATGGATCTTCCCCAATAGTGTAGGACATTCTTCTGTGTCATGATTTGATGTGCGACAATACATACATGTCGCAGGTGGAAGTGGACATTCTCTTGCATAGTGTCCTAGTTTTTTACAGTTGTGGCATACCACTGGTCCTCTACCTCTTCCAAATCCTCCTCTTCCTCTTCCTCCACTTATGTAGCTAGCTCAATCTCCTCGAGGTGCATTGTACTGGGGCGCCTGGTTATACTGTGCAGGATTATAGTGTGGTTGCGCGATCTTATACTGCGACTGCCAGTGTTATATTGTTGTTGTGCAGTGTTATACGGGGCTGGTACTTGGTTAAACTGTGGTGTAGCTTTCCCGATCATCATTTCTGCCTGCACCCTGTAAGCATCTGATTTTATTTCCCTCATCAGGTCCATGGTCCTGCAATCCTTGTCATCATGGCCCATTGACTTGCAAAAGTTGCAATATGAACTCTTAGGTATTGTCTTGTATTTCTTCATCATTGGGCAGTGATATGAATCATGCCCCTATTTCTTACATATTTCACATCATAGTCCTCATGTTGGCAACGGGTTTGGCATTCTTGCTGCCATGTATTGCACGAATTTTGGACATTCATTCTTATAGTGTCCTTCTATCCTACATGTGGTACACCAAAAATCTTCTCTTTTGTCCTTACCTTTGTTTTGGTTTAGCTAGAATGTTAAGTTCTTCATATCCTCCATACATCTCTTCTATGGCTGGATTTGTCTTCTGATATTGGTTCTCTTCCAGTTGTAGGGTTGCATGTAGAGCCTCTTCCTGGGTTTGGAAATTTTGTTGTCACAAAGGGTATTTCAAGTGTGGTAGCAGTGAATTGACAAACATATGCCTATGTTTCATATCTGTCATGACATACTTTAGCTTTCCCTTCAATAGTTTGAATCTCTGGTCAATATCCCATACAGATTCTCCTGGTTTCTGTCTAATCTCTATCATCTCATTCATGTATTGATCCTCTAAACTAGGTTTCTGGAATTCATTTATCAATAGCTTTTTGATATCTCCAATCATTTTGGTTATTCTTGGCGGACTCTTTGCTGCTAAACTCATCTACCAATCCAGTTTGTGATTTCTTAGTGTGATAGCTAACTGCGCAAGTTTAGTGTCCTCGTCTGTGATTTGTTTTTCTTCTCAGATATTTTCACAGATGAATAAGTGCTTATCAGGGTCCTCTGACGCCTCTCCTTTGAATTCTGGTAACTTGATGGTGGGATCATGTCCTGCCATCTTGAATGTTGAGCTACTACCTCCGCACGGTGTAGATACTTGACTAATGCTTCCTGAACCGGTTCCCCCATTTGTTGTTCCTTGTGTAGATGTACTTCATGTTGTCTTCCTTCTCCCAAAATTCGATTGTCTAAATGGTGGTGTTCTTCTTGGTGTACCGATATGGATAGGATTGTTTCCTTCTATTCCTGCTCTTGGACCTCTTGTCTTCCTCTCATATGTCATGCACATGATTTCCTCAATCTGCTCCAGATCCCGGAGATCATCTACCTCTTCTTCATCACTTGTCAAGCCCTCCCTCGTGACTATGAATCTCTTCTTGGTGTTCATCTTATATTGGTAGGGTACTCCATTGCACGTTCTTCCATTTGTTTCCATAATCTGCTTGATATGGTCTTCATCCATCATAATTGGCTCCAAGACCTCCTCCTTCTTTCCTTTATCCATTTCTCCTTCTCCTATCAGTGGTTCCCCCCTTCCCCCATGCACGTAGTGAAGTTTAGTTGTCTGAGGCCATTGTCATTACACCTTTGTTATATAGTAATGTCTTAATAGAAGTATATATTGATACGATATACTTACCTTGAGGTCCCTTCAAGAACTCTTGTTCTGTTGTGCTGTAAGACTTTGATGTATCTACTGCAAATTCTGTGATAAATCCTGCTACAATGTTGTCTAACCAAAAATATACAGCACGTATAAATTGATTATCAACTTGTTGTAACTGTGCAATCTCTACAGGATTCCACTCTAGATGTCTGATCTGATTTACACGATGGTTGACTTTCAATCTTAATATCCACTCGTGCAACACATTCGGGAAATCACAAAAAATACTTCATGAAAGTCGTTGAATACGTACTTGTCCAGATATTTGTGCGGTGTCAACTTCGGGTTTCTGTTATCTTTATGCACAAACTCAAACTCCTTTGTTTTCAACCAGTTCTCTATCTCTGCCTTCATTGGATTCCATGGTCTCAACATCCCCTTTTAGATTCTCAATCTCTTATCGTCTTGTAGTTCGATCTAGCATTCTTTTGACGTATCTTCCGTAAATCTCATTCACTCAATCCCATCATGTTCCAACCAATCGACAACATAACCATTTGTTGTATATTACTCTTCTGGTTAGTCTACTTTATCATTTATCTATCCTGATCCTACCTTACTGTCCTAAATTTACCCAAGTTCAGATTTAACAAGATTCCAACAAAATCCCTCTAAAACTATCATTCCCTCTGGTAAACCAGAAGGAAACAAAACATCGAGTGTACTGCATAGTCTCACCCGAGATAAATCTATGGGTATCTGCAATACTCAGGTGTTTGCAATCTGGGAATGAGTGGAGATCTATGGGTGTACTTTGTAATCTTTATTTATTCAGTCTAACATATGATTATAATAGTCTTTATGTTCATTCATGTGAAATATCATATCTAACTAGTCACTTTATTCATTCATATACTCATTCAACACTTAACAACAATAGAGACACATACATTCAATCACATAACATAGGTGTTATCGTGGTTCACCCCCTCCTGGACTACATCCACAAATATTTGGATCTCAAGCTCTTTATTACAGTTCATTAATGTGTCACACCACGTGTTTTTACAATCTTGGATCTTACACTCTCAACCGGCTCCTCTATCCCTGCAAGGCTGACTAGATTGCACCAGGCTCCTCAGCTTGTGATCTAACCCTAGGGATCGAGTTGCTCACTGCTTATCTAGATCACTAGCTTGTTGAATAGTACAGTTCCTAGAACTCTCTGCCATCCATCCTTCCTCGTCTCTCTTCCACCCCTTGTTCTCTCTTATATATTATAAGTACTACTTATTTATATCCTTGGCTCATCAACCATTACAATACATTGCAAAAACCCCAACCCTAGTGTCGTTAGGTCTTCCTTGCATGCATGCCTCACATGCTTCCCTCGTACGTGTTACCTTTCCTTCCATCTGTCCTTTCCTCATTTCATGCTTCTCTTCCCAAAAATATCCTTTTCTCCTGACTCGGTTTGCATCCAACAATAACCTACTGATAACACTTAATAAAGAGCCCTAAAACCCACTAAAGTCTTGCTTCATTATTTGAAAGTTTAACTAGTCTTTGCTAGCTTTATTTCCTTCATCGTACACTTGATTTTAGTGGTTAAGTTTGCAGTTATTGGTAATTGTTTCTTACTTATTTATACACATATATACTGCTAAAATTTGGGGCAACAAGGTTTGTTGTTGAATCCCCATTGGTTAAAGGCTTGTTTGATCATCATTTGTCTTGTTTCATGTAGGGCTAACATTGTTTTGTAGGTACAAAACCAATGAAATTAATTTACCCGCCCAAAAGACTTATCTTCCAACCTTCCTTCATCTCCAACCTTGACCTATAGCGGATCCATTCATCATTATCTCACTTTCCATCTCAATCCCCCTCGGGTCATCGGGATTCCCCCCTTGTGGTGACTTATCATCACTAAAGCAAGGGGAGTGTCTATCTAAGGTGATAGTGGGTATTTACTTCCATAGTTGTCACACTTTTGTGGTTTGGGTCAGGATTTTCCCAACCTACAATTTTTGCGATAACACCTTCAAAAGCCATCACAAAATAACAATACATCATCTACAAACAATATATGGGTAAAAAATAATGTTTTACTTAGCTTAATATCATTTAGGTGTCTTTATATTTTATCCTTTGAGATGAGTCTACTTAACCCGTCTACTATAATTAAACACAAAAGGGGGGATCGGGGTCAGTGTTACTTGAGTCCTCTTGAAGATATGGAAATGTTAAGAACCAAACATCAATATAGCATAGAAAAACCTCAGGAAAAGTACTCAACGCCTTGAAAAAGAGATAATTTCAGATACTAAGCCTCTTCGAGGGGGCAACCTCCTTTTACCCCACTTAAATGTTCAAGTCCAAGATGATTCAAAATGAAAATGTCTCTTTGGTATATATAGGAGACTAGGAGGTATAATTACAACTAATGGCCTAAAGTCGACATAAATAAAATAACATTACTAATCTAATATGCCCCAATTAAGGGGTAATGGGCCAATATTAGGGCTTAACATGCCCCTCCCCTTGAGA
>ML820099.1:85828-97943 GCA_009831015.1 Picea engelmannii | reverse complement strand
TCAGATACCCTATCTTACACAAGGTGTATCTACAAATTTAAGATGACCCAAAAGATAAAAAATTTACTACTTATACCTTACTAATTTCTGTGAATATCCTCCAGATTTCAGGGTCTGAAACGTTACAAAAAATATTTTTATACGAAAAATTTCGCAATGACTCAGTTCAGGATGATTCCAGAACCCTATATTGTACAGGTTGTATCTCTAGAAGTATAAGGTCTCAGGAGCTTAATTTTGAACCCAACGTACCTTGATCTGTCTAATAAATATCCTTCAAGCCGTTCCTTCTAAAACATTGTAGAAAAAAAGTTATAGCAAAAATTCTAAGGTGTCTCAGATGTAGCAGTGAAACCCCAAGACCTTGAGTTCTTATACCATGTGTTAAGAACCAAATATCAATATAGCATAGAAAAACCTCAAAAAAAGTACTCAACGCCTTTAAAGAGAGATAATTTCAGATAATAAGCCTCTTCGAGGGGGAAACCTCCTTTTACCCCACTTAAATGTTCAAGTACAAGATGATTCAAAATGAAAATGTCTCCTTGGTATATATAGGAGACTAGGAGGTATAATTACAACTAATGGCCTAAAGCTGACATAAATAAAATAACATTACTAATATAATATGCCCCAATTAAGGGGTAATGAGTTAATATTAGGGCTTAACATTTTCATAACCATGGCCTACAACTTCTCACTTTTTATAGAAAGGATCCCCTCTTGAGCCACTCCTATGGATTCATAAATTTGTCTTCCATTCAAGAAGCCAAGTTGTTCATTTGAGATTTCCTCTTAAAATGTTTTATTTATCCTAACAATAATTTTTTTTGCAATAATCTTGTAAACATGATTACAAAGGAAAATGGGTCTGAAATCTTCAAAAGTTGTAAAAGTGTCCTTCTTCAGTATTAAGGTAAGGAAGGTGGAGTCAAAAGAACTCAATATCCCACTTATTTCCCTTGATTCTCTACCACCTTTAATAAGTTATCCTCCATCCTAAAAGCCAATAAAAAACTCTATTGTCAGCCATTAGGCTTGGACACTTATCCTTCTGAAGAGAAGTCAGTATATCCTTAAGTTATTCATTTGACACTTCCTCTAGGGGAAATTATATGGGTGAAATTTCACCTATGGGCTAAATTTGGGGTCTAGAATTTCAAGGTGGTGAATTATTTATATTGTGGTACTTTATTATAGTTAGCCCCAAACTAAATTTAAAAAAATTATATATAAAACCATTAGTCCCACATATTTATGAAGAGTAGCAATGATATTCATTTTCTCCCTACAAAATTTGCATTGGAGCCTCCCGTTCACCCCATTTTCATGGAATGGGGAAGTAATGGAGCTATTCACCCTATAGATTTCATGTGAATTGTGTTAAAGCTTCCCCTTCACCCTAATTTCCTAGAATGAAGATTTTCTTTGAGTTGTTTAATCCAGAATTTTTCGAATCATGGATTATAGGGGAAAATTTCCATCCTCGCTTAATGTTCCTAACAATGGATCCATTTCTACATCTCTTTTGTTTTGTCATTCGCATAGATTACTTAGTGACCCACCTGAGCATTAGCAGACCCAGTTGTCCATCTGTTAAAATCCCTCAACTCTAGGGGACAACTCATAAAGATACCCATTTATTTTTTCATTCATTCGTTTGTTGTATGGTTGATTCCCCTTACTCTAATTGCCTTGGGTGTGTCAAGCACTTCTGATTGGCTCCTATGATTGTGGGGCTCTGTCAAATTATGAGCTCAAGGGGAAATCAATCTGAAGTTCTCTTTTGTCCAACACCCATAACCCTCCACTTCATGAATCCCATAAACCTTACCTTGTTTTAGTGTTGTAGGGAATTAACCCTCTTCATCTCTTGTTCTATAGTTTTTTCCTTTTTTTTTAGACCAGGTTCAACAAGCTTGTACAAACTCCTCAAGGACTCACTACAAATGAATAATTTTTACTACATTTTATGTTAAGGTAACTACTAGATAGACTCTAAGTTTAATTTTTTCTATGTTACATTTCTTCTAGATTTTTTAGTGTTGGTTATCAATAAGTGAGCAATTAAGTATCTTGTGTAATATAAGCATCAATTTCTATCCAAAAACTAGTAACTTGTGTCTTGGATAATATAAGAAGGTTCTTCTGCTAGGGTTTGAGCCATGAACCCTGCGCGTGTCGCCCTGCTTTTTGTTGCTACGGCCATGGAGGCTGACGGAGGGGGACCTAGAGGCCCCTCTTGTAGTTTTGTCATTGCTCAAGAGTAAGGATCCAAACATTTCAAATGCCAAACCTTCGAAGTTCCGGCTAGAATGCAGCACATCATCTGGGAGGAAGAGATGTCGAAGGAGAAACCGATGGAGATAAACCCAGAATCCAATCACCCAAAAATTACTCACACTTGGGAACCAGGCAAATGCATCCTACAAGTCCTGACAACTCCGAAATATACCATCAACTCTCCAAGAATAGAAAACCATAAACAATACATGAAGGATTTCTCCCTGATATGGAAATTCATAGGGTTATGGCCTTCAGAAAAGGACTTAGTTAAATGGATTTAGCACTAGTGGAAGCCCAAGGGCCACTATGACCTCCAACTTCGATCAAAAGGCTTCTTCACCATCATCTTGCACAACCTGGAGGACAGAAACATAATCTTTGAGGGAAGGTCATACTTTTACAACTAGGCAGGCTTGTTCCTCCATTTCTGGATGGAAAGGTTCAGCCCCGAGAAGGAATATTTCACACACGCCCCGGTTTGGTTGAGCGTCTATTCGCTCCCATAAGAGTTTTGGTTGGAAGAAATTCTTGCAGGAATCAGGAACATTATTGGCATCTATGTCAAAGCCATGGAGGCAAAAAAACAATGAAGGTACACTGCCTATGCTCGAATCTGTCTCTATTTGAATATATCCAAACCTCTACCTGGAGCCATTACCCTAGATTATTAAGACAAAGAATAGTCCCAAACCCTAGACTATGAGCACATTCCATTCCACTGTCGGAAATGCCATGAGCATGGTCACCTTTTATGTGAATGACCTTTAAATAACCCCATCAAATCCAATCTGGAAGATCCCGACAAATCTAAGGAAGGCTTTACCCAAGTCACGAGTCGACCCATGCATCAATCCAAAAACACCCCCCACCCCAGGCCCCCCCTGGACCCCCAACCAAGAACTCCTTTGAAGCCCTTCAAACTCCATTAGATAGCCCCAACACTCTCGCCAACCCCTTGACAAATCCTGCAATCTCTGCGCCCGGCCAAGGATTTTTAAAACCTGTCCCCTTAGCTCTAGGATCTTCCCAAATCCCACCTTCATAGGCTTCCCTTCCTGCAAATCTCGGACCAGAAATTGGGGACCCAGACATAGATTTGGAATATCAAGAGCTTGCAGGTATTGATATGGTGCATCTGGAGCAAGCTTACCGAAAAAAACAATTGTACAGAATACCACCAGATCAGCTGTGCAAGGTCCACAAAGTCTTTCTCAACTCATCTGAAGGAGTATCAGCCTGTACCAATACGATTCTAGGTATACAAAAAGGTAACCCGAAGGAACAACGCAAACCCACAATGGATGATAAAAAAAGAGGTAGGAAACCAAAACATTAGCTCATTCAAGATGTGCGAAACTTCCTTGTAAACTCAGGTCAAATCCATCTGATCTCAGACAACTTCCCTCCCCTCCAACCTTTGTCATCCTCATGAAGATGCTATCCTGGAATATAAGGGGTCTCGATGCAAGAAGCAAGCAAGGATTGCTTCAAGAAAGAATTATGAAGGAACAACCAAACAGTCTCTTATTTTAGGAAATTAAATGTGCGGGAAAGGAAGCCTTGCTTATTTTTCAAAAATGTTGGAAAAAGGATAATCAGGTTGTAGTCGACACCAAGGGGGCAGCAAGCGGGCTAGAAATGCTCTAAAATATAGCTACAGTCTTGTTAGACATATTCTTCTCCTCCAACTAGACCATCACATCCTCCTTCTGTCTCATTGGTTCAAACAAATTCAGCTACATCACGAATATCTATGGACCCACAAGACCAGGAGACAAGGAAGATTTCCTCCAACACCTAGAATGGACTTCCAATCACATCGGCCCCCAATGATGGATCCTTGGGGGCAATTTCAACATGATTACATGCCTGGAGGAAAAAAAGGGGGGCACACGCACGTTGGGAAATGACAACGAGCAATTCAACCAAACCATTAGCCTCTTCAATCTCATTGATGTAGAAACAAATAACGACCCCTTTAGTTGGTCCAATAGACGCTCGAGGAATCAACATGTATCTAGCAGATTAGACCATTTTCTAATTTCAAAATCCATCATGTTGGATGGTTTGGCGTGGAATTCCATGGTTATTGACACTCAGGGTTTGGACCACTGACCGATTCTCCTTTCAATAAACATCAGTGGCACCCCGGGTAGAAAACCCTTCCATTTTGAAAAATTATGGTTGACATACCCATATTTCCAAGCTAACATCAAGCTCTGGTGGGAAGAAGCAGCTATCGCAACATGGACCCCTATGTACAAATTTCAACAGAGGCTAAAAAATCTCAAGAAGCATATGAAATCTTGGAATAAGTCCACTTTTGGCAACATCTTTCACGCTCAGGAAATTCTCAATCAACAAATGCAAATCCTCCAACAACAAATCAAAACTCAAAGACTCATTGATTCTCTAAAGGAGCAAGAGGCTTTACTCAACAACCATCTGGAAAAAAGATGGGTGCAGAGAGAAATCCTGTGGAGATAGAAATATCACATACAATGGCTGAAAGAGGGTGGAAAAAACACTAAATTTTTTCACAGATCTATGGTCCAACATCGAAAAACTAATCACATTACTCATCTGATCTCAAACCAAGGGTCGGAAATTCAACAACACGCATACATAGAAAAGGAATTGGTCTCTTACTACAAAAATCTTCTTACAAAACCCCCCATAGATCGATCATCTACAATTGATTATATCCTCAAGCACATCCCTAAGGAGGTCAGTAAAGAGCAGAACAATATCCTTATGAGTCCTATCACTCAAGAGGAAGTCGATCAAGCCCTTCGTGATACCCCACTGGGAAAGGCTCCTTGGTCGGACGAGTTTACCCCAGACTTCTTCCACAACTATTGGAGCATCATTCGTGAAGACGTCTGGGAATTCATAGAGGACTCTAGAAGATCTGGGCAGGTCCTTCAAGCCCTCAATGCTACCTTTCTCACCCTCATTCCCAAAGAGAACAACACTACCTCCCCTTCACACTTCCAATCCATTGCACTCTGCAATGTCATTTATAATCTCATCACGAAGATCAATGCAAAATGCCTTAAACCTATTCTACCCTTCATAATTTCTCCGGAGCAATCGAGTATGTGGAAGTAGACAGATTATGGATAGTTTTATCTTGGCTCATGAAGCAATCCATTCGCTTCACATGGAAAAGTCTCAAGGTATGATTTTAAAACTGGATCTCTTTAAAGCCTTTGATAAATTAAGATGGAGTTACTAGATTTCAACACTCCTCGCCTTTGGTTTTGACCCCTCGTGGGTCTCTTGGATCGTCAATGTCACCTCATCAACCTCGTTTTCCATATTGATCAATGGCGTCCCCTCCAAACCCTTCTCCCCCTCCAGAGGAATAAGGCAAGGGGACCTGCTTTCACCCTTCCTCTTCATTATCATGGCAAAAGGGATGAGTCGAGCCATCAAAGCAGCCATTACTGACCACACCCTAGTCTCTCATCTCACCCCTCGTGGACTTTCTCCCCTATGTCCCACAGTCAATTCGTGGACGGAATTATCCTAATGGGGGTGCCCACAATCTAAGAATCACTTTGCATCAGATCTATCATCAACCTTTTTTATGAAGTGTTAGGCATGGAAGTCAATCTCTCCAAATCTGAAGTCTTCTTCTTCAATACGCCCATCCAGATCCAACACAACATTATGCAGTTACTGGGATTTACCCACAGCGCACTCCCTTCCAAATACCTGGGCATCCTCCTTATCGATAACCCGTTAAGAAATACCTCTTGGGACTCTCTTCTTTCCAGCTTTCGGAAGAAACTTTCCTTGTGGTCCTTCCACTCTCTTAATCTTCCTATGTGCCTCATCCTCCTCAAGTCTATCCTGCAAGCCCTTCCAATATACGTCTTCTCAGATCTAGCTACCCCAAAATTTATCCTCGACACCTTAAGGAATATTCAAAGGAGTTTCCTTTGGAAAGTAACAAAAGAAGGATGCAAAATGACTCTGGTTAGCTAGAAAAAAGTCTGCAAACTGAAGAAGGTAGGGGGTCTCGGCCTCAGAGACCCAACTCTTCTCAACAAGGTCCTCAGTGAAAAAATTTGGTGGAGATGGTTAAAAAGATAGCAAGACCTTTGAGCGTGCCTCTAGAGGAAAAAATACACCCCAACCATCTCAGAAAGGGAGATCATCAGGTGGAATGGTCAGATCCTTGGTTCTCTCATTTGGAATGTGGCTAGGAACAACAAGGGACTAATAACATATCACTCTTTCTAGGAACTACATAATGGGTCTACAACCCTCTTCTGGAGTGATTCCTGGCAACAGCTTCCAGCCTTGAACTCTGAACCCACTCTGAGCATTTTCATTCCCCTCACAAAAAAATCAGGCCTCCTCAAAGTGTCTGGCTTCTAGATTCCATAAATCACAGTGAACACTTGGCACAAATAGAAAAACTCCCACGATGATCTGAACATCCCCCTGGAGTTAAACATCCAACCACTACTGGTTCACCTAAACTCAAGAAAATTTTCAATCAACAAGGGGAAGACATCCTCAGATGGGACCACACCACCACTGGCACCTTCAACATTCAGGAAGCTCACCTCCTAAGGGTAGGCCATATAGCCTTACCAAAAGAAGAGGTCTGGGGAAAAATCCGGGGAGCAAAGTTATGGCCAAAAATCAGTACCTTCCTTTGGTTAACGACACACAACAATATTCTCACCTAGGATAACTTAAGGAAAATAGGTTTCATCGGTCTTTCCCGGTGTCACTTATGCAGTACAGAGGAGGAAACTCAAAACCATCTCCTTAATCTATGCTCATATAGTTCATGTATTTGGGATCATAGTGCTAGCATCATGATAACCACAAACATAAACCGTACAGGAATCCGGGAAACAATGGAGGGATGGAGAGAATCAATTTTTCATTCCCCCATCCTAAATAGAATATGAAAACTTCTACCAGGTTTCGTTCTCTGGCAAATCTGGAAGGAATGGAATCGAAGAATTTTTAAATCGACATCCAGGAATTGGCAAGAAGTATGGACCACTACCCATTCCAATATCAAAGAAACAATTTATTTGCACCATTAGATAGAACATGACTTAAACTGCCCAATGAATGAGTGTCTCATACTTAATTCTTGGCAACTCAAATTCCACCCCCCACCCCCACCCCCCTTTATTGCAGGCCCCTCCACAACCGTTAGTAGTAAGATCATCCCCACCCATTGGGAGTGTCTGCAAAAAGGATGCCACAAATTAAACTTAGATGGAGATTCCAAGGGGAATCTGGGACCTGGAGGATATGGAGCAGTCATTTGTAACAACAAAGGGGAAATCCTTCACATCGTTGCTGGGAATCTGGGCTACAACACCAACAATGTTGCAGAAATCTGGGGACTCCTCAAAGGTCTGGAAGCAGCCAAAGATCTAGGACTTTCCCCCATCATAGCAGAAGGCGATTCACATATTGTCATCAATCTACACTCTTGTCTCCTCAATGGTGTAGATCCGGAGAAAATATCCCCCAGTTGGAGACTTATGAACGGACTTGTTAGAATCAAATCTATTCTCCAGCCTCAATGGGTAATTCTTCCCTCCCATGTTCAAAGAACAACCAATCAAGTTGTTGATATGTTGGAAAATTTAGGGGTACATTTGCAAGAAGGAGACTTCTCGTGCTCTCCCACCTCATCCTCAACCCATCCCGCAGTGATCACTTGCAGAAACATAGCCAACAACAAGGACCAACCCTTGGATGGGGTGTTAACGAGCTCAACACGTGGAGAAACTAAGGGGAGGACATCTGGCCAAACTTCCTGCCACCTGGAGTCGGCGCAAACGTGCCCCCCATCATCCATCAACTCATGGTATTAATACCCTCGTCTTCATTCTTTGGACCTCATGTGAGGCTAGTCTGCTGCAAGCTCGGGACGTTTCACATCAGGGGAGTTTTATGGTGATGGACGGGACGCTTCTGCAGTCCCATCTCCAGCTCAGAAATGGAGCTCTTAGGCCTAAGCCTGGGTGTGTCTAAGCCCATATGCATCCTCAGCCTCTAAACTCTCAGCTCTCCATGGTTTTTGAGACCATCTTGTCTTTCTAGTGCGAGCTACACTCTCTCTCTTGGATCTTCTGGTGTGAGCTACACTCACTCTCTTAGATCTTCTGGTGTGAGCTACACTAGCTCCCCTAGATTTTGACTTCCTATTTTTCTCCACGATCAGTGTAGAATATTTGGTTTTGGTTGATTAGTACCAACCCCTCACTCTGTCTCTATGCTTTCCTTTGGTTGTCGGGGGATAATTCCATGCCTCGTCTCAGGGGCAAGTCAAAAAGAGGAGTTTCCTGGTATGCAACCAGGGGAAGGGCTACGCCTGACTGTGTTTCTCCCCAAGACACTGAATGCATCCCCACTTTGAACCCCATTGAATCTCACACTTCCACCCAGCACGTGAAATCATTCTATATCTCTCCCTGCTCTCGAATCCTTATGCCTGTCGAATCAAATGGTTCAACAGTTTGGGGAATTCTCTTGGTTTTGCCCCTTCTCCCCCCTCCCCACCTTCCACCTCCACCCTTACCCCCTCACCACCCTCCCCCTCCCTTCATGTCCACTGCCCCTTTCACTTCATCTCTCTCCTATGTTTGTCCCTACTCTTCCTCTGACTCTCTATTGTCCCCCCGCTCGCCTCAGCATGCCCCCGTTGTGCAGAAAGAGCAGCTCTCGAGGACTCCTTGGATGAACTCTAGAGAGGTTTAGGGGATGTCAAAACCACCATCCACGAGATACAAAGCAAGGAATCAAAGCGTTGGAACTGTGTGGACCTCTTATTTTCCTTCCTGTTGGACCTTTGTCAAGCAATCTCGGATAGAGATATGCTCTCCAGAAGCAATTTGTAGGTGCGCCATGATTTCCCTGGTCAAAGGTTCGACCCCGAAACTAGTTGATTATGCAGTTGAAATTTGTTTTTAGTTTTGTTTCTGTATCCATGAGAGGCCACCCAGCTCTAGGTATTTTGGTCTCAGTTTGTTTTCTTAGTTTAGCAACCAGAAATTATGCCCTGCATGGCACTGTAGTTCTTCCTTTATGCAAATTTTGCATAGATATTTTGGACAAGTGGCAGTCGAGGTTTCCCATCAGGGCACTACTGCCACGTTTGAACAGGTGACACAAACAAATGTAATTTCCATATTTTTGCAGGCTTTAATCTAATTTTCTAACTTAAAAATATATATATATATATATATGAAGGTTCTTATTATTTACTTGTGGATGATATAATGAGTTAACATGTTAGATTGGATAAATAAAAAACTTGAGTTCATGTTTTATGTTTAGAAAAGTAACTTATTTATATTGAGTATTTTGTTTGTAGTGATGGGTATCTCTTGGCTATTATTTTCTAATGATTGTAAGCTATGCCATGGATTTCTCAAAATTGTGGCTTTAGATACCTTCACAACTGGACTGGTTAAGGAAAGTTGTTTATTGCATTTTTCAAATATATTGTTTCATAATAGCTTGGATTGCCTTTTGCACCAATATATGAATGATAATGTAATGTAACATAATGCAAGTTAGGTAGCAATGAGTAATAATTAGGGAACCGATGCCCTAATGAAGTAGGGCCCATTTAGGGGGTGGATCTTAGTGATGCATCTCTAGATTAGAGCCACAATTATAGGGAAAGAGATTTAGTGGGGTGCAATTGCTAATTTCACGTGATGTGTTTCATAAATAGTAAGTGTGGTGGATAGCAATGAACATGAAACACTTTGAGATCAATAACTAATATATTCCTTGAGCTTGGACTCTAACCTAATTATATTATGTACAAACTTGGGAAAAACAAGTGAAGCTCAAAATGTTTATTTCTACAAATAAGAGTTGAGTATTGCAACTTTATTATTTAGTTATAGAAGATGTTATGTTTTTTACATTTGTGCTTTAAGTGTTTCATTTGATACACCTATTTGGAATGATAGTGTTGCAACTACAAATTAACCATTGTTGAAATGAGTTGTTGAGAGAAATTTTGAGTTCAAACTCTGATGTGAGGGGTTTGTCATGAATTTTTGGGCCTTTGCTTCCATAATTTCATCAATCAAAATTTTGGATCAGAGTTGCCAATTTCATCTATGCTACCTAATGAATCACCTAGGAACACAAAATATAGTATTATTTCACATTTAGATCATTAAGGGTATTTGACTATTTGATGGTTGTTGAAGGATTATCAATAGTCTAAAGTGATACTCTATGCACTCCAATGTCCTCTCACATTGGGAGGGGATAATAAGAATTAACCTACATCTTTCATTTCCTCTATCATGCTTTGTTTGTTAGCTAGCAATAATATTTTTTTTGAATAATCGACCTTTGGATCTGGACATGATCCCTTCACACTATTTTCTAATGCAATAGCATATACTTTTGAACTACTAACATGTTTAGGTGACATCTACTATTTTCATTCTTAGTTTTTCTAGAGGGGGGAATATTTATACTCATTCATTAGCTCTAATCCATCTGCTAGCATTTACCTTCTTAGTTATGGCATTGGGATTGATACTTTCAGTTGATAACATTTTGTTTTCACCCTTTCTAATTTTTTGACACCTTCACTTGGTCTCTTTATTTTTCCTTCTGCTTGCTTTTAAATAGTTCAATATAGTATTGAACATTGATCCTTCTAGTCTACTGTGATTTTGAATAAGCTCTTGCTCTTACTTGTCACTGCCATTACTTCAAATATTCCTATTGTTCCTTCTATTTGTGCATCCAGAATCATATGTTGTGTTAAAATAAAATCAACTATCTACCATTCTAGAATCTTCCCAATGGTTTTAGAAGATTTATTTCTCTTAAATGTTTATGGATATCTTATAGCTACAACATGTAATGAATTGATGGATAATTGAATTTTAATTGCATAGTTGTTACAAATTACTTAGTAATAATGGGCACCTATTCCTCATAACATATGTTACGATTAGGTTTGTCTATTTGATGGTTGTTGAAGGATTTTGAATAATATGAAGTGAAACTTTATGCACTCTAATGTCCTATCATCTTGGGAGAATATTAGAAGCATTAGCCCACATCTTTAATTTCCTCTACCATGCTTTGGTTCTTAATTAGAAATTTAGTTTTCTCTATATAGTTGACCTTTGAATTTTTCCCAGATCGCTTTTAGTGGATGATGCCTACCCACTATTTTCTAATGAAATAGCATATTATACTTTTTAGCTACTAGAACATGATGAAGCGACCTCCATTATTTTCATTCTTAGTTTGTCCAAAGAGGGGAATCTCTATACACTCATTCACTAGCTTTGTTATATCTCCTAGGATTGACCTTCTTAGTTACAACACTGGAATTGTTACTTTCATATGATAAAAAAATTCTTTTACCCTTTCTAATTTTTCTGATGCCTTCACTTGGATCTCTTTGTTGTTCCTTCCACTTACTTTTAAATAGGTTGATGCAGTCTGAAACACTATTGCTTTTAGTCTATTGGGATTTTGAATAGGCTCTAGATCTTGTTTGTCATCACCATTGCTTCTAGTATCCCTATCACTATTTTCCTTATTCAAATGACAAACTTGACTATATTGTTCATTCACATTGCTACTATTTTTAATCACTCCAAATCTTCTTCTCCTTGTCTAAACTCCTTGTGTTGGAGAAGAGGATCTTGGATCATGTTGTCATTGATGCCAATGGTTTGATTGATTGATGTCATTGATTGATGTCAAGTGATTGATTGATGTCAAAGGATTGATTGATTGATGATTGATGTAATATAATATGTATTGTCCTTGATGAGAATGCATAGAT